>JAAAKG020145417.1:0-32846 GCA_010014905.2 Druon quercuslanigerum | reverse complement strand
GAGAAGACACCCGGTATATCGAACGCACCCGGGCTTCAAAATCGCTGACTCTAGTGGGCGTGGCCTAAACACATCGAGTGCAAAGGATGCACGGGATTATACCATGCATCACCTGGATGTATACCATGCAGAGGTTCCTGGTTTAAAACCCACCAAATGCATGGTATTATGCCAAGACTGTTGCATGGAATAATACCAAGCGGGGTTGCATGGTATAATGCCGTGTTTTTTCTCTCCGTGTATGATTATTTTTTTATTGCGCTAGCTTTTTTGGCTGAGTTGTTAAGCTTCAAAGGCAGATGCCTATCATTTTCTCGCTGATAGTACAGATATTATAGAAGAAATAAAGTTAATGGAATTAAAATCGGTTAATGTGGATAACTTAAACTTAGGAAAAGTATTGAATCCATAAGACATTATTCATATTTGTCTGCATGATCTTTCAATAAATTGATGCTTCTTCTACATATTTTATTCAAACAAAAAGCAAATTGTATAAAGTACAGACAAATAAAATATTTCATGCTAATTGCGATGAAGAGTATAAATTTAATCTGTCGAAATGGTTAGCAAATAAAAAATGTCTAAATATTTGAATCCTACACAGTAATTTCTTAGAAAGTAATCCAAAATACACACAAATTGAAAATATTTTCAAAAATGATATATTGTTATTAGTTTTTGAAACTACTTTTCAAGTGTAATGTATTTTATTGCTTAAGATGATGCGAAGTCACATATCTGAAAAAGAAAACTTTTTCTTACGCTATTCAACTGCAAATATCGCAGATAAATTGTGTCTTGAATTCTGCGTGTTCTAATCATTTATGTTGACAAAAAGTATTTAAGGATCCTGAACTCTGAGTACTTTTTATTAGAATTCGGCTTGGTCTGACATGTATTTGAATTTATTTTCTGATGCTTTGATGTAAATTTCGCGTACTAAATTACTTCAGATGGCGACAAGTTATGTGTGTTTTCAAGTTACTTTTTTGATTTGTTTTGTGGCCACAATAATCGCAAATACATAATGGTTTAACTAATCCGTGTTCTTCACGTTTATGCTGATTTAAACCCCGTAAATATTTATAACTCCCCGTACAAATGTTACAATTATAAATCTTTGCAGACGTCTGTGGGTTTGATTTGAGATGTACGAAACGCACGTGGTCTTTCATGTGAGATCTCCGTTTGAATAGTCGGCCGCAGAAATTACATGAAAACTGTGGCATGACGTCGCATTCGTACTTTCGATGATAAGTCAAGTGATTTTTGTTTTTATAGCTTCGTGCACACTTTTTGCATTTGTATTTATTTTCCTGTTTTGAATTCTGAATTTCCTGCTTGTTTTCACTCGGCTGTTTTATGTTATCAGATAACATATCTTCTCTTACATATACAGTGCATAATTTAGACTCATATTTTCTGCTAGATCTTCGGCCTCTATCTTCTTCCGTTTTTCGTCCTGAAAATTTACGAGCATATCATTAGAAAAATTTTATTTTCGAGTTTTACTTAGGAAATTCTTATAACGAATCTATAGCCATACCTTGGGTAATTTCATCCTTGATGTATGAAGTTTCATTATTCTCATATTCGATTTCGATCATTTCTTGCTTAATTTCCAAAGTTTCGTCATTGTCATATTTATCTAAATTCTTGGTTTCAGAACTTTTGTGAGAAGCATCTTGAGTAATAAACGATTCTTTCTTATATTTTAGATTACGCTTTGGCCGTGTAGATGCGTTTGAAGAAGTTCCTTGGCCTGGAAACATAAATTTGTTGATAATTATGTTTTAATTTGAAAGTGTTTCAATAATTTAGGAGAAATGGTTCAGATCTTTTTCAAATGTAGCGAAATATTAGGGATCTGGATACTCGCAAACGCATCATGCAGTAGGTGAATGTTGAATTAAGATTAAATCAATAAAAATATCTGAATCCTTACAAAAGTATTTTATTAATTGAGAATAAAATACATTTTTTTATCTATTATATTACTGCAAAGCATAACAATTTTGTGTCTGTTACTTTTATCTTTTCTGCAACACTGCTTTGAGTAAAAGAGAAAATCGTTTCAAAGATTTAAAGCAAAATCTCATTGGCCTTCAGATAATTCTTAAAAAATATTTTGAACATTGTTGCTATGAAAGTTAGGACAAGCCCTTAAACGAAGGGGAAAAAAAACATTAAACATTTTGTATTTCAATATTTATTCAGTACAAAATTAATGAATTTGTCAATTCATTAAATAATACTTTCTATAACCACGCGTTGACACTGTAAAAATTAGTAATGTAGTTCATTTTTATAGTCCTGCTAATTTTAGAAGAAAAGGTATTTCTTACAGGGTGTTCAAAAAGTCTCGATACACCTAAATATCTCTGCAGGTAAATATTTTTTCAAAAAGGTCAAAGTCATTCTTGAAGCAACTTTTAACGAGGAATCCAGTGGTGACCTTGAATTTGACCTTAAACTTTATCTTCAAGGTTATTTCAAGGTCAATTTTGTTTTTTAAATTTGGAACCCTTTTTTTTGACAACGGCAATCGAAAAAGTGGGAAATGTTACGTCCAAACATGTACTCAGTTCATGGATTGGGACCAATCTGTAAAATAGGGGTTCCCATTAAAAAAAAAAAATTGACCTTGAAATAACCTTGAAGATCAAGTTTAAATTCAAGGTCACCACTGGATTACTCGTTAAAAGTTACTTCAAGAATGACCTTGACCTTTTTAAAAAAAATATTTACCTGGAGAGATATTTAGGTGTATCGAGACTTTTTGAACGCCCTGTATAGTTCAATGCATATTATTATCAAACTTGAGTAGACGTAATATATTTGAAATATTATTATTGCACCTTCAAAACCAGTGAACGTCGTATGTAGCTGTGAACGTCATCCGAAACTCAACTTCCAGTTAAGTCAAAACTCAGTTATGTCAACGATCAGATATATCAAAACGCACCGTCCAGTTATTTCACATGTCACATCCCCTCCACTTAGTAACAGGCGACACTTAGCAGTGCTCACACAGATACACGCGGCACACGTATAAAGAGCACTAGTCCATCTTCTCCGTCCCAATAGACATTGGTGGGGTTAGGGGGAATTTGAAATAACCGAAGTGTTTTCATTTCAAAGGCTTTGACTTACTGGAAGTTGAGTGTACCATCATTATTGATTATCAACGTTCTTATGATTGTGTATCCCTAACAAAAATTAATGTTAAGTTCAAAGAATGTATCTAAATATCCAAAACATATTTATTTTATCAATAAAGAATACAGTGGATTAGTCAATCTATAACATTAGCAGAAAATACAATAATTTTGTACAGTAAATAGTAAATCATACAGCCCACATAACGTGAATGAAATTGAAATCGGGTTCTAAAGTCGCTATTTGAAGTGTAAAAACTTTCTGCAAGGTATGCATAAAAATAGTGTGGACAACTTAAATATACAAGTAGCGGATCTGTAAGAGATTATTGAGAAATTTTTACAATAATTGTATAGCATTGTACATGCTCGTAGGAATATCAATAGTTTCTAGTAAATAAAAAACTGAATTGTAGCAAATTTATATATTTTTATACTCATATCTTTTTAAACGAATTTTCGATGTGCTGATTTCGAAAACTATAATTATTTTTTCAAAAAAAGCTTGCATTTTGTTACAAAAAATTCCTTTAAAAATAATTGCATTAAATAAGTAAAAACAAATTGTTATATTTTTTCGGGGAAATTAGAAAGAATCCCTTAAAAACAATTTTTACAGTGACAAAATGACGAAAATTACTCTTTTTGTAAGGTTTTTATTTTATATCGAAATTTAACCTGACCTAGCTTAAGTGTAATCAATTTGATACAATAAATTTTTAATTATTACAAAAAGTTATCTTCATTATGCAATTAATAATGTTTTTACATATGCAGTTGAGTTGAAAAATAAGAACATTTTGTGTTTTTATCGCTACTTTTTATATTAGATAAATTTGTTTGCACATTGAAGGAAAAAGAACTACTTATTTCTGGAATATTGGAATAATACTACTACTACCTTTGGCTCTTGTATATATTTTTATACAATACGAACACATTTACAATGAATTAATGATTTTAATGAAGACAATTTTGACAAAAATTGAACTAAGTCTAGTTAAATGTCGAAAAACATAAAAACCTTGCGAGAAATGTAATTTTTGTAATTTTGTTATTGTTGAAATTGTTTTGAAAAAAAATTTATACACTACCGTTGGAAATTATGAGATCGATTGACGCAAGCACTATTAAAAATCACTGCTGGCTTTGAACCACGAAAACTCAGCCAAAAAAAATCATAGGGCATTTCTAAAAAAAAACAGTTGGAAAGCCTATAACATTCCACGTCTAGTAATGTCAAACAGATTTTTTTTGATCTGCTGAAGGGAATACAGCACATGATAAGATTTTTAAAAAAATTCTAGATTTTCTAAAATTTTGTACCTCGATTTCAACTTTTATCATGACTCAGGAAAATTGTTGCAAAAATCTGAAAATGATAAGACATAGAGCCTGAAATTTTATCTTTAATTTAAGCCAAAGAAACCTAAAAAATCTTCATCGGTTCCCAAAATACGATTAAAAATGTTCAATCGTATCTGAGTTGAGTTTTAGTCGACGATCACGGTTCTCGGTCGGTCTGCTGCTCGCCTCCTTCGTTGAGGCAGGACCGAATAGGCCACGCACAGAGGTGGTGTTTGATTGGGGTTCTCTTATACTTTTGATAGTAATTTTTATTTCAAATTATTGTAAATTTCTAAAATTATTCATTGTTTTTTTTTTACATATTTACAATTATTTCAATTCAGAATTATCCCCATATTAAAGAATTTTTTTATTTCTTAAAATTTTTATCAACTAGAATATTAATAAAAAATTTACGAGAGTAAACTATTTTTCAAACGAATTAGGTAGCTAAATTCTAAATGAATTATTTATACGAAAAATATTCAAAAATATTACAAGTGAATAATAATAGAATTTCCAAAATAAATTAAATATAAAACAGTGCGTAGGTGTAACGAAAATTATATTGTTGAAAAAGTTGGAGTATTAAAATCGTGAAAATTTACGATGGACAGGTGCAAGAAAACGAATTTATATATAGTAAAGCATAAAGGAAAATTGTAGTTATAATAATAATAATAATTCCATTATTATTCACTTTAAATATTTTGGAGTATTTTTCATATAAATAATTTATTTAAACTTCAGATGCCTAATTCGCTTGAAAAATAGTTTACTTTCGTAACAATATATCTACCTTTTTATTAATATTCTAATTGAAAAACTTTAAAAAAAAAAAACTCTTCATCATTCTTTTCTTTTTTAATATGGGGATAATTGTGACTTGAAATAATTGTAAATAATTAAATAGCACAATGAATAATTTAAAAAATTTACAATAATTTTAAATCAAAATTACTGATGAGGAGAACCAAAAGTATAAGAGAGCCCCAATCAAGCACCACCTCTGTGCGTGGCCTATTCGGTCCTGCCTCAACGAAGGAGGCGAGTAGCAGACCGGCCGAGAACCGCGATCGTCGACTAAAACTTAACTCATATACGATTAAACATCTTTAATAAATATCTCGGAACCGATGAAGATTTTTAAAATTTTTTAAATTAAAGATAAAATTTCAGGCTCTGTGTCGTATAATTTTCAGATTTTTGCAACAATTTTCCTAAGTCATGCTAAAATTTGAAATCGAGGTACAAAATTTTAGAAAATGTAGAATTTTTTTAAAAATCTTATCACGTGATGTATTCCCTTCGGCAGATCGAAAAAAAAATTTGTTTGACACTACTAGACGTGGAATTTCATAGGCTTTCCAACTGTTTTTTTTTTTAATTCTGTATCATTTTTTTCACTGAGTTATCGTAGTTCAAAGCTAGCAGTGATTTTGGATAGTGCTTGCGTCAATCGATCTCATAATTTCCGTTCGTAGTTTACTTTGTTGAAGCAATTGTTTATAAAAAAATGGAATTTGTTTTCGGAATAATCAATATCGTTTTCAAAATGAGCACTTCGAAATATATAGAATACAAATATTTTTTTGAGGGGGCATCTTATTTTAAACGACATCATAGCCAGCGCCAGGACTAATATGTGTTGAAAAGAAAACTTGACAAGAAATTATGGCTTAACTCATGTGTCTTCTCTGAGTACATTTTTGAGACATGGGCTTGGATTAGTTTCCTCTAGTATAAAAAATAATGTCCTAGTCTGAAGGCCTAGGGACTAATCTTTCGCGTACTAAATTGTTTGAAATGACGAAAATTAATGTGCCTTCCCAATCGACTTTTTTTACTCATTTTGTGGCCACAATAATCGCAAATATATTGTCGTTTGACACTGAGTCCTACATGTACTTCACGTTTATGTCGATTTAAAGTAGGTAAGGAAGAGTAGCTCCGTGTACAATAGATACAATTATACTTCGCATTAGACGTTTCTGAGTTTGATTTAAGATGCACAGCACCCACATGGGAATTCATGTGAGTTTTTCGTTTGAACAGTTTTCCGCAGAAGTTACATGCGAACTGTGGCATGACGTCGCATTCGTATTTTCGATGAAAAGTCAAATATTTTTTATCCTTATAGCTTCGCGCACACGTTTTGCATTTGTATTTAATTCCGGCTTCTAAATTATTTATTTTCTGCTGCTTTTTACTTAGTTTATTTATGTTACCAGCTAAATTATCTTCTCCTAAATATACGCTGCATACTTTGGACTCATATTTTGTATTAAAACTTCGGTCTGTAACTTCTTCTGTTTCTTGATCTGAAAATTTACCAAAATGTAATTAAAAAGTTTTTATTTCATAGTTTCATTTAAAACATTTTTATTAAAAATATATAGCGATACCTTGGATAATTTCTTCTTTGATCTCCAAAGTTTCGTCATAGTCATATTCAATTTCGATTCTTTTTTCTTCAAATTCGAACGTTTCAGCATCGTCATCACTGTGAAAAGAAGTTTCACGAGGACACGATTTCTTTCCATATTTTGAGCAACGCTTTGGTCTTGTAGTTGAGTTCGCAACACTTTCTTCACCTGAAAGAATAAATATGTTTCAAATTAAAAAATTTCAATTAGCCACACACCTTGATTTATGTTTTTTTTCCTAATGTACCAATTAATTAAGGATATGGATAATCGGACATTTTGATGGACAAGTACAAACATGTCATGCAAAAGCTAAATGTTGAATCAATATTAAATCAAAACAAAAATCGCAACAAAAATTATTTTATTGACTCAGAATGAAACACATTCGTTTATTAATTACATTTCTGCACCTCATAAACATTTCGTATCTGGCACTTGTATATTTTGTGCCATATTTCGTTAACTGAGAGAGGAAATGGTCCGCGGTCTAAACCTGTTAACTGGCATTCTTTTCGTATTTATTATTTTTTTATTTTCTGGAACATTTTTTATATGCAGTTAATATCCCGCAAGAAAAACGGCAAATTCCCTTTTAGTTTTTTAAGATGGATTTTCGAAAATCGCATTTGGTATCTAGAGCGTAGGTCCCCGGTCTAAACCTGTTAACTTCTTATGGCAGCTTATGGGAAATCCGTGCTTTGTATCACATGGACTTAGTTTAGTCGAAGAATAGGGCAGAGAGACCCATGGTAGTGTGTGTTAAGTTAAGTGTATGTGTGAGTCGCAAGTTTTTAGTGGTTACTTCCAGGTCATCTTCGATATTGTCGTCTACAGAACGCTGTAAAAAGGAAAGTGAGCGACGCGTCTCGATT
Source organism: Druon quercuslanigerum (assembly GCA_010014905.2). Taxonomy (NCBI): domain Eukaryota; kingdom Metazoa; phylum Arthropoda; class Insecta; order Hymenoptera; family Cynipidae; genus Druon; species Druon quercuslanigerum. The sequence goes on along the minus strand of JAAAKG020145417.1, from coordinate 25,037 downwards.
ACTAACGCTTAGCATATTTTTGAAATGAAATATTTAACATTTTTTTCAAGCACATCTATTTTCGGCTTGCGATTCCAAATAATTTGACATGTAAAACTTGCCCACAGTTGGAAAAACAACTCAGAATAACAGACAATAGAAAAATCGCCGCTAGAACACTGCAGATAACAGACTTAGACCGCTCGACCCCTTGTAGATAACATATGAATAGCTTTCAGTTGTCATATACGTTCAATTTAGATTCACATTTTACAAAACTGAAGTGGATTATTTTTCTCTAGTAAACGAACAGAAAAACGAATGGAAAATTACAAAAAAGCAAAGATTTCCCTTCGCCGTGTAAAATTCCTGAAATGACAGTTAACATGTTTTAACCGCACACTTCATTTATTAATGATTATAAACTTAAATACGTTTTAGAATCTTTTACAATATAATACAAAAATCGTTACCTATAAATTTGAAAAAAATGTCGCTCCACCCTAGTAGAGAGCTTAAATATATAATAAGTAGTGTCTCAGTATCTCTTTATTGATAACAGTTCACAAAATTTAAAACGTATTACATTATAGTAAGAATAAAAATATTTGCTAGTAAATCTAAAAGAAAATCGTGAAAAATATATTTAGTAAAAGAAAACAGTAAAAAATAAAAACAAATACAAAACTGATTCACGCGTTAATTCAATGCTTGAAAATAATTGAATGCGTTAAACCACTGATTATTTAAAGTAATTTTCAGAAAAGTAATCTGAAACATACACCATACTAATGTAATAGAAAAAAGAATTGATTATATCATTTTTTCAGGAACTTCCTTTGAAGTGAGTTTTTCTGTATTGCGTAAAATGACCAGAAGTCAGATGTATTACTAAGACAACTTTTTCTTTCGCTGTATGACCACAAATGTCGGGGTTGAGTCATGCAAATCCCGATAAGTTACTTTGCGATAAGTCACATTTGCAAAAAATCGAATTCCACATAAAACTAAAAAAAGGGCCGAGAAAATACCACTGTGACTAGTCACAATAATAATCTAACTAACACCACTAATTTTTCACAATTTTATGTGGCCTAAAAAGTTCTGACAAACGTGAATTACCGTTGTTTGGAATGATCTCGATCCAAAACATCGAAAAGAGATTGTGGCTGTTCTGCTGTATGTTCTAACAATTTGCTACAAATAATTATTATAATTAAATTAAATAATTTTTTTACTGAGGCGTTTAGATCTCAACTAGCATGATAAATCTTATAAGGATTAATTTTTCGCATACTAAATTACTTGAGATGGCGAGAATTGATGCGGGTTCCCAAGTAATTTTTCTGACTCGCTATGTGTCCACAATAATCGCAAATAAATTGTCGTTTGATTCCTGCATGTACTTCACGTTTATGTCGATTCAAACTGCGTAAGTATTTGTAACTTCATGTACAATTGCTACAATTATACTTCGCTTTAGAAGCTTCTGAATTTGATTTTAAATGCACAACAACTACGTGAGCATTCATGTGAGCTTTCCGTTTAAATAGTTTGCCGCAGAAGTTACACGTGAACTGTCGCGTGACGTCGCACTCGTATTTTCGATGATAAATCAAAGTGCTTTCGACTTTATAGCTTCGAGCGCACTTTTTGCATTTGTATTTAATTTCCGGTTCTAAATTCTGAATTTCCTGCTTCTTTTCACTCTGTGGCTTTATGTTACCAGCTAAAATATCTTTTCCTCAATCTACGCTACATACTTTTGACTTATATTTTGTATTAAATCTCCAGACTTCTACTGTTTCCGTCTCTAGATCTGAAAATTTACCAACATGTAATTAGAAATTTTTTTGTTTCAGAATTTTACTTAAGACACTTTCATAACATCTTCATATACCTTTGATAATTTCATGCTTCATGTCTAAAGTTTCGTTATAGTTGTCTTCAATTTGGATTATTTCTTCCTTAATTTCGAAAGTTTCGACATAGCCATACATCATCGAATTAATGGCTTCAGAATGATTGTGAAAAGAATTTTCAGTAGTATGAACTGGAAAAACAATAATGTTTCGAAATAGTTTTTAATTTGAACGTATTTCAATAATTCGCAGCGCTTGATTTATACTTTTAATTTTACCCATTAATGAACATTATGGAAATGCGACAATTGAAAATTTAGATGGACATTTAGAAATGTAAATTTAGAGTCAATATAAAAGCAAATTTTTAGTCCAATAGGAGTGAAATTGCACGGTGATTCCTTCCAATCAAAAAATTTTGATTTTTTATCGAGAACACTTGTAGAAGGGAAAACACTATACAGTAATTTGCATCAGTTTTAAAACATAAAGAAAAAATTTCTGTTTGAAATAAAGCTTACATTTTCAATTTAATATTCTTATAGAAGAAAATATCACAAAATTAGTTAATTGGCTGTATTGAAGATTCTTATAAGACCCGGTCAAGGGCACGCTTTTGACACTTCTATCCAGCAATAAATGATCGTTTCTGGTATTGCATATGGGCATTCCAGCATACTCAATTTTCGATAGTTAAAATTTATCATTAGTACCCTTACAATTAAAATCAGTTTACTGAGTTAATAATAGTTGAAACTATAATTATTTTAAAAAAATGACAAAAGCTTAAATTGTTAGCATTTTTTATCTCTGATATTCCGTAACACTGATACGATTGGTACGAGATGCTGAATCTTCGCTCTATTTAACCTGATTTGTGACCATCCGAAAAATTATATCTTTGCTTTAGGACTCCTTAACATAATAATTTATACTATTTCCTTTGTTTATTATATACAATAACTTGAATTTCAAAACTTCACGAAACAAAATAAACAAACACAATCTTTAACTTAAAACAACTACGAGAAATTCGCAGAGCTGTCAAATGTGACAGCGACATTTTTTGTAATTTTGCGATTATCTACTGTTAGTTATCTACTGTTGTCAAATTATTTGTCCAATAAAACGTCTTTAAATATTGATAAACAATAAAAAATAACGCTTAGTATCAATAAATATTGTTTATTAAGCTTCAAGTTTTGATTCTAATGTATAAACATTCAACAAAAAAGGTTTATCGAGGTAAAAAGTATAAAGAATTAAAAGACAAATTTTTCTTTCAGGTTGAAAACGAATTTCTGTGCTTTCACACATAAATTAATTATAAAATTTCAATAAAATTTGCGTAAGAAAATATAGTATCCTTGCTCACATATTATACTAACAAAAATAATACCGATTTTTGACCAGTTTTTTAGTTAATGAGGATTATCTGCTCTAAATAATTACCTACTGTAGAGTGGTTTCCCCTAATACCCCATATATACAAATAGCAGCATAGAAATTATTTATAACAATTAATTAACATCTACTGACTGCACATTAAAAGTATGTACAATGATTCAGAAATATTCATTAATTATGTTAAAATAAAGTATTTGTAAATATCAGTCTTAAGTAGTAAACAATCGTGATTTTATACGCATTATTTAATTTTAGTAAAAATGTCTTAAGTTTTAGAACTCAGTCTATTAATATAAAAATCGTTACCGATAAGAAAAATATTATTTAATTAAGTAAAATTACGATTTTCTGCTTTTTCAAATTTAAAGTCAAGTAATAAAGTGTACGGATTTTTTGTGGACGCAAAGTTTTAGGAGGATATTTGTACCATCTTATTATTCATTATGTTGTGCTCTATCCATAAATGCGTGAAAAGAAGACATATTTTTTTATCTGCAACTCTTTATGGGAGATCCCTGTACCAAAATCCAAGTTTTGGACTTACTAAAAAATTTGAAAAAGAATTTCACTCCACCCTGGTAAACAGCTTGAATATACAACGAGTACTTTTTCCCTAAGTGTTTGCTGATAATATTTCACCAAAATTTTTACAATTTTACATGTCCGTAGGTGTAGAAACAGTTGCTAGTAAATAAAAACAAAAATGGTAAAAAATAATGATACCTACTTATCCCTATAGTTTTTTAAAGCAAAAGAAAATTATATAAAATTAAAATAAATAAAAAAATAATTGATCTGAAATAGGCAGTATAAGCGCTCTTTACCTGCCCTCGGAGCGCTAGTAAAATATCACTTTATTGTACCGCGGTGAGCGGCACTTAAAGTGACAGCAGGGAGGAAGAAGTGAATGAAAAGTGAAAGAAAATTGAAATAAAAAAGTAGGAAGAATTCATTTTAAAACTACTTTAAACTAAGAAGTGGATTTTGGACTAATAACGCCGCCCAACGCGCATGCGTACATGGTACACTCAAGCGCCATTTTACAGAAAACGGGTGCTTATTCTACCTATTTTAGATAAAGTATCGTATGCACCAAGGCAGTAAAGTTATTTTATACTCGGATGCAGTTTTATCGTCCTCGCCTTCGGCTCGGAATTTAAATTCTACTACCTCGTGTAAAGTTCAACTTTACTGCCTAGATATATAATCTACTATAATGCTGATTTCGATGGAGGGTAAAACTACTCTTATGTAATGATAAACCAAAAATAGGTTAAACCGTTGATTCCTGTGAACTGATATTCCGAAAAAGTAATCTTATATATACCATACGAATGTGATAAAAAAAAGAATTACGGAAAGTCTTATTTGAAAAGCATATTGAAGTTAAAAAAAGCTGGCAAAATTCAAGTGTCATTTTACAGAAAAAGAGCGCTTATTCTACCTATTTCAGATAAATTATTATATGCACCAAGGTAGTAAAGTTGTTTTATACTCGGCTGTAGTTTTATCGTCCTCGCCGTCGGGTCGCAAGTTAAATTCTGAATCCTCGTATAAAGTTCAACTTTACTGTCTAGGTAAATAATCTACTATAACGCTGAGTTCGATATATAAAACTAGCAAAAGTCCGAGAAAATACGGCTATGACCGGTCACAAAAATAATTTGACTTAGACCACTAATTTTTCACAATTTTATGTGAACTACAAAGTTTTGACAAATGTGAATTACTGTGGGTTGGCATGATCTAAACCAAAAATATAGCAAAGAGATTGTGGCTTGTCCGCTGTATGCTCTAAATATTTGCTACATATTGCCTTGCTTTGATATGTATTTTTATTTTTTATGATGCCCTGAGATATCAAAGTGCATGATAATTATTAAAATGATTAATTTTTTGCCTACTAAATTACTTAAGATGGCGAGAATTAATGTGTATTGCCAAGTTATATTTATGTTTGGCTTTGTGTCCACAATAATCGCAAATAAATTGTCTTTTGATTCCTGCATGTATTTCACGTTTATGATAATTTAAACTCCGTAAGTATTTGTAACTCCGTTCACAAATGTTATAATTATACTTCATTTTTAATATCTGTGTGTTTGACTTAAGATGTACAAGACCTACGTGTCGCATCATATTATTTTTTTGTTTGAACCCTCTTCCGCAGATATTACATGCAAACTGTGGAATGACATTGCATTCGTATTTTTGATGATAAATCAAACCCCCTTTCGTTTTATAGCTTCGCGCACACTTTTTGCATTTGTAATTAATTTCCGGTTCTAAATTATGAATTTCTTGCTCCTTTTGACTCTGCTGCTTTATGTTACCAGCTAAAATATCCTGTCCTAAATTTACGCTGCATAATTTGGACTTATATTTCGTATTAAATCTCCGGCCTGTTACTTTTTCCATCTCTAGATCTAAAAATTTACCAACATATACTTAGCCTTTTTTTGGTTTAGAATTTTACTTAGGACATTTTCATAACAAATATATAGCTATACCTTTAATAATTTTATGCTTTATATCCAAAGCTTCGCTATAGTTGTCTTCAATTTGGATTATTTCTTGCTTAATTTCGAAAGTTTCGTCATCGTCATGCATAATGGAATTCATGGCTTCAGAACTATTGTGAAAAGAAATTTCAATAGTACATAATTTTGTCCCAAATTTTTTATTATGCTCTGGTTTTTTTAGTTACGTTCCAAGAACATTTTTGGTCTGAAAACATAAATATGTTTTTAAATAAGTTGTAATTTTAACGTATTTCAATCTTTTGTGTCGCTTCATTTACATTAGATTATTTCTTATTGTACCCAGCAGTGAAGGTTTTGGACTATCGCAAATTTATATGGACAATTAGAAGCGTAAATTTTAAGTCAATATTAAATAAAAGCAAAGTTTTAGTCTAATAGAACCACAATTCTGTAATGATATAGCCCATCCAATCAAAGAAATTTGATCTTTTTAATGAGCACACTTGCGAAAAAATACAAGTATGATACAAGTGTTTTAGCATATTGTTCACATGCAGCGATGCTTTTTAGGTTATTAACCAGTGGAAGCTTGGCACCTCCAAGAGCACCGATGATAAGGACGATTAATTTAACAGAATATTCCGGGTGCAATCGTCGAAACTTCCTTACAAGATACCTCTCTTTCTTTTCATTCTCCTTGGCTATGATGTTTTTGTCAGCTGCTACCGAAAATTCGATAACGAACATGGTTCGCTTCTCGAAGTCAAGGAGAACTATGTCAGGCCTCGAGTGTGCAACAGAAACAATAAATGTCGAGAATATAAAGTTCCAGTATATGCGGCACTTCTCATTGTCGACAATTGACTCTATTTCCCTAGGAGCATTTAGCGTTTGTGTGTCTAATATTATAATATATAACAATAAAAATAAAATACTTAATATTAAAAATAACAATAAAATATTTATTAGTGATAATATTTGTAAAATATGTGAAAATAGTAGGATTAAATAGTCAAAAATCATGGTTTAAAATAAATTATTCATTTTAATGACAATTTGGTAAATTTGAGAACCCTTTTTATCAATAAGAAAATCCATACCAATAAGAAAAGTACCATTTAATCAAGTAAAATCACGATTTTCTCCCTTTTTAAGTTTAATTTCAACTAATAAACTGTACGGATTATTGTTGTTGCGAAGTTTAAGCAGGATATTTATACTGTATTATTATTCATTATTATATTATATTATTCATTATATTGAGCTATATAACTGTAGAAATTTTGCACTTCCTATAAATTCGAAAAAATGTTGTTTCACTCTAGTAGAAGGCTTGAATATACAACAAGTAGTGCATTCGTAAGTCTTTATTATTAACAGTTTACAAAATTTGTACCGTATTACACGTTCGCTGGAGTAGAAACAGTTGCTAGTAAATCTAAACGAAAATTGTAAAAAATATATATACCTATATACTTATGCCTATAATTATTTAACAGTAAAAAAAAATAACATGAAATAAAAACGAAAGAAAAAATAATTCATGCTGGTTTCGATGGAGATTAAAGTTACTCTTTTGCAATGTCCAACAAATAAAAATTCGTTAAAACGATGATGATGAATCATTTTACTTTGAATTTGTTTTTTGATGTCCAGAGATATCACTCTAAATACTAAAGACCTGTTTTTTACAGTATCATGTTTTTCTTGGTCTTTTACTTTGAATAGGATAACTTTATGTTATTATTTACAATGTAAAAAGAATGAAACTGGGTTCCTGCCCATAGTCTCATTTTAGTACTACGCGAAACTACTCTTTTAGTCTTATTGTAACCCCTAAAACTAGTCCTGAAAGAATACTTTCTTTTTACAATAAAAAACTAGTAAGAGAAATGTCTAAAGTCTAAAGGATTGAAGTTTCGTGTGATAAATTACTTAAAATGGTGTCTAGTGATATGCTTTGACAAGACACATTTCATGTTCGTTTTGTAGCCACAATGGATGCAAATAAATTCTGGTTTGATTGGTGAGTGTTTTTGACGATTATGTCGATTTAAAGTTCCTAAGGAACTATAACTTCGAGAACAACTGTTACAATTATACTTTATTTTGTATGTCTGTGAGTTTGATTTGAGATGTACAACACCTACGTGGCGACTCAGGTGACCTTTTTGTATAAATCGTTTGCCACAGAATTTACAACTGAACTGTGGTGTGACGTTGCATTCATATCTTTGATGTTTATTTAAACTTCTTTTCTGAATATATATTCGTGCACACTTTTCGCATTGGTTCTTTTTTTCCGCTCTTGAGTCTGAAATTTTCAGTTTTTTTGGCATATCATCTCTTATATGTAGGCTACAATCTTTTGAATCAAATTTTGTATTAAATTTCTTGTCTGTAACTGCGTCTTGATCTGAAAACGTACAAAACATAATTCTAAATGCTTTATTCCTTGTGTAAAGATATTTTGATTATAAATTAAGTTATACTTTCGATGATTTCTTCCTTGATTTTCAATGTTTCATCACTGCCGTATTTAATTAAAGTTTTAACAATAGGCGTGTTTCTAACAGAAATTGGGGTAAAAGAATATAGCCCACCATCCTTTCTTCCTGTTGACTTCTTCAACACAATTTTGAAATTTCTGGCATTATTTGAAGCGCTCTGTTGACCTAGAAAATGATAAGGTGAAACTTACAATTAGTACTTTTCGATAGTATTAATCATTATCTAGAAGCAGATTAAGATTTAATTCATAAGCCACCAAGCTGCCCAATGTCTTTATAGAAATATTTTATTAATTTTAATCTTTCGCTTCCTATTTCTAAATCAGATGCAGATAGTGATCCTCAAAAATAGATGGGACTCAAACAGTAATAACTCATAGCAAAATATATTCATTTTGGGCATAATTTACACTTTAAAAGATTGTAAATGAGAAAGTATTTAGATTTAGAGAATGTAATAAATATATCACTTTCAAAATTGCTGTTTTTCATAATTTAATATTTTATGCCCAGCAACTTATTTCTTTCTTGTAGCTGATTTCGAAAGAACTTTTTGATCAGAAAAAATACAAGCCTTCAATTAAATTGTTTAATCTTTTGTAATTTTATTTCCAGGTATACATTTGCATAACGAATTATGGTATTGATATTATCTTAATGTTAGGTTAAATAAATGTAACTAAATTTCAACAAAAAATTGTTTTATTAACTTACAATATAGTATAACATATTAAATCTGTAATATTAGTGAAAAATGAAATGATGTTCTACAGTAAATAATAAATCATACAGATCAGATAATGTAGATGAAATTGCAATCGGCTTTCAAAATTGGAATTGAAAGTGTAAAAAAAAATTTCCCCAAAGTATGCATAAAAATAATATGCAATTATTGATCACTGCGATTTGATTTACACCTTCGGAACGTTCATAACAAGTCACCTGAGGAATATACCAATTTATTGCAGCTTAAAGAATGATACATTATTATTATTTTAGGAACTACCTTGAAATACCTGTCAACTCTACTTTTAAGAAAAATGATCAATGTGCATATCGATGCATAATAAATTTACCTTTTCAGAACCTACAAATAGTAAAATTGAATATTTTGCATTGATTTTCACAACAACAACAAAATGCAACGCTTTCTTGAAATATACCAAAGAGTTTTTAAAATTTATTGCTGAATTATTTGAGATGTTTTTGTAATAATGTGCGTCGAGAACATTTATCGCAATTATATTTCTTCTTAGGTATCTTTGACTTTGATTTTACATGTATTTCATACACGTGGCGATTCAGTGTAGTATTCCGCGAAAATAGTCGGCTACAGAATCTACAATTAAACTGTGGCATGACGCCACATTCGAATTTTTGGTGACTGTCAAATTATCTATACGCTTATAAGTTCGGGCACACTTTTGGCATGTATACTTTTTTTGTTCTTGATTGGATACTCGAATTTCATTCTTGATGGGGATGTGTAGTTTATTTTTAAGAGGCAAAATATCAGTTTCTTTTGTATCTGCAAAACACAATTTATTTTTTTTACGTTTCGGGCCTTTAATTGTTCTTCGATATGAAACTTCAATAAAATATCATTCTCAACTTCTAGGATCAACTGAAGTGCTCTGTTTATCTGAAACATTATATTGTAAAAGTTACAACTAGCAATTTTTGATATTTTTAGTCCTTGTCTAGTAGCAGATATAGATCTAATTAATAACTTACTTGCAATCATTATACTACACAAAGAAAAGATCAAGAAGCAAAATTTTAAGCAAACATTAAAATTCGCAAAATTTTTACATAACCTTATTGGGAAATTGACAAAATTCATCCATCCGGTGAGTACAATTATTTTTTGAAACTGTAAGACTTTTTTACCAAAATGGATCACTGAATAAAATCTAGGGAAAAATCTTAAAATATCTTTAAATTATCTGAAACAGCATTTAAAAAAAAACACGTGCAGATCATTTTTGCCTGTTCTTTTTTAAAAATTCCAGATGTTCGAGGCTTTCCAGGTACTTTATACAGATTTCAGAGAATCTCCAGGTCTTCCAGGTTTTGCAGCATTCCTGATCCAAAATATCATCAAAAAAGTTTCTATCCGTCACAATTTAATATTTTGTTTTCAAAAACATCTCTGTTTCTCGTCGTTGTATTTGAGCGTAACCACAAACATTTTTTTTAATCCAATTAATGTGCAAGTTATCGCTTATTTATAGCTACATATGACAGTCCCATTTTTTAAATTAAAGGAGGGAGCATGCAGTTAAATTAAGGCTACGTCTAGTCGTCCCAAAAAATTGGAAGAGTTGGAAAATTTGAAGTCATCCTGAATTTCGAGACGATGAAACACTTTGTAAATTTAAGTGCATTTGAAAATTAGAGAAAGTGTATACAGCCAGAAATACTTTTTTATTTCTCAAATAAAATTCTGGAACAAAATACTGATTAGTAACAGTTTCTATCTGACTTCCTTTAGTAAGTCAAAAAGAAAAAGGAAAATAATATATACTTTCTTATACCTATATATATTTTTAAATTAAAAACAATTTTGTGCATTATTACTATTATTTTGAAGAAATATCTCTAAAGTTCTACATAATTTATCGCTTAATATGACAAAAACTACTATATCTTGACAAGTAAGCCTTCTTTTTCGTTTGACAACGAAACTGATCACAAATAAATTTTTGTTTCTCTGATGTGTGTTAAAACTGTTTTTTTTTGCTTAAAGCCTTTCAGAACCGATGACTCCTAGGATATTTGTTACAATTATGATGAGCTGAATTTGATTAACGTGTGTTTGGATTTTTGTTTTAATGTTAATTTTGTGATCCTTTTTGTGGCCATAAACATTATAAATAAATTTTGGTTTGATAGGAACATGTTCTAAATATTTATGACGATTTAAAGCATATAATAAACTCTAACTCTAAGTACAATTTTTACTATCATATTTCACTTGAGGTGTGATTTCTGCTTTTAAATCTTTTGCCGCATAATAAATAATTAAACATTCTTAATTTTTTCCGATTCCTGCACGGAAAAAAAATATAGCTAACTCATCCATATTTATTATTAATCTAGCTGCAAATATATTTAGAAATGAAGTGAGGATATCGATAAAATGTTTCCAGTAGGAATTTGCAGCAGAATTTATTGTAAGTACACTCAACTCCTAATTCTTCGGTTGCGATTCTCGCCTCGGAAAGACCGTAGTGCGTGCGTACTCTTTCGAGTATATTGCACAATATTATGCATTCCATTTGGAAACGGTTTAGGCGGTCCTGACTATTTACGCTTGAATCCCCCGAATTGTGACAAAGGCCAACCCCTTATAATTTTTTAATTTTTAATTTATTGAGAAAAAGCTCATTGGGCTAAAAGCGAGAGTTCGGTTTATTATCATTATTAATGAATCAGACAAAACTTATTTCATTTCTCTGTATTCCTTACTAGCGAACAATTTGTACTTAAAGTTTTCATCTTCTATTAAATCTAAATCTCATGAAGCTATAAATCTATTTCGAAGATATAAAAAAGCCTGAATCGACGTTATAGTTAGATGCTTTCTGATGCACTTTAGCTGTATGGGACTGCATGTGTATTTTCTGTTTAAAGCGTCTTCCGCAGAATTTACAACTGAACTGTGGCATAATGTCACATTCGAATTTTTTGTGACGACACAAAGTTTTTTTATATTTATAGCGTCGCCCACACTTTTCACATGTATACTTATTATTAGGCGCTGAATCCTGCGTTTTCTGCTTATCATATTTTGTAATACGATTTTCACCTGTCATTTCTTCCGTTTCTCGATCTGAAAATTTACCAAAATGAAATTAGAAATTTCTTATTTCATGGTTTTATTTAAGAAATTTTGATTGCAAATCTATAGTCACACCTTGGATGATCTCATCATCGATGTCCAAAGTTTCGTCATGGCCATCTTCAATTTCGATAATTTCTTCCTTAATTTTCATACTTTCTTCATTTTCATATTTAACTGAGGTATTTAATTCCGAATTATTGTCAAAAGAAATTGGGACAGTCACAGCTCTTTTGACCGATTGATTTCTTTCAGGTTCAGGATTATACTCTTCTCTCTGATGTCTCAAAAAACCAGCACACAATCTTGTGTCATATTTTGGATTACGTCTAGGTCTTGCAGCTGTGTTTGAAGAACTTTCTCGGCCTGGAAAAATAAATTTTTTAATTAATATTCTTCAATATAAAAGTATTTTAGTCACTCACACGCTTTAAATTAGGACTATCGCAAGCACGCCATGCAGTAGATAAATATTACATTAATATTAAATAAAACCAAAGTTTATTGTACCAACAAAAATTCGGACAGCTGATATTTTATATCTAGAAACGTCTCGTTTTCTAGTATAGTTTCTTAGGAAGAATTTTCATAAATTGGACAAATTACATTTGTAATTTGCCCGTAACAATAATATATTATTTACATATTTAACGGGGTTTAGCTGTAATTTTATTTCTAGATGTACTTTCTGCATTCTACAGTATCTAAATGATTGCAAACGTAGAGAATCATAAAAGCATGATGCAGTAAATATTAAATTATTATTCAGTTAAATGAAATTATCTACATATACAAGATCAGCATTCCTTTTTATGTGAACGACTTAAACTTACGACAGGTAGAAAATTCGTAAGCCATTATTGATAAAAGAGATTAAACACAGAAATAATTTAAGTTGCAGAACTAATTTTTATAATTTTTGGTGAACTCCACATTTTTTGAGAAAGTTACTTGCCAGGCGTTGGCATCATCCACACCCTAATCATGGCAAACACACCGTCTTTCGACTGCTGCTTTGTCTAAAGCAATGCAGAAAATGTAACTCTGTCTGAATTTTTTACAATTAAATTGCAAAAAAATAATGTTATAAACTCCCAATAAATGTATTGAAAGTTTATTTACAAAACTTAAAGTAATCCTACAATACATCATGTTTTCGTTTCCAAATTCTAGCATTGGCTTTCCAATAGTGTGTTCGTAATTTTATCTTATGCTTGTATTATAGAAGTATTACAGAATCCCAAACATTTTTAATAACGTAGTTTTCGTTTGAGATGCCTTTTAAATTGTTTCCGGTGGCGTCGAAATATCAAACAGTACGATAAATATCCTAAGGATTCAAATGTCGTGTATTAAATTACTTGAGATGGCGACTAACAATGTGCATTCCCAAGTCATATTTTTGATTCGCTCTGTGGCCACAATAATCGCAAACAAATTTTCGTTTGACTTCTGAATGTTTTTCACGTTTATGTCGATTTAATGTATTGGAAGAATTATAACTCATAGTACAATCGTTACAATTATATATTGCTTTAGATGAATTGTCCTTTTGGTTAAGATGTATATGACTGACGTGCCGTATCATTGTACTTTTTCGTTTAAATAATTTGCCGCAGAAATTACATGGAAACTGTGGCGTGACATCGCATTCATATTTTTCATGATTATATAAACCTGCTTTCTGTTTATAGCTTCTGGCACACTTTTTGCATTTGTATTTCTTTTCTGATTTTAAACTCTGTGTTTCCTGCTTCTTTTGGCTCCGCAGTGTCTTCTTCTGAAGAGCTAAGATTTCATATTTTTTTATATCTAATGTACGCACTTTTGACTCATAGTTTGTATTACGATATTGACTTGACACTTCTTCCGTTTCCCGATCTGAAAAGTCACCAAAAATTTTATTAAAAATCTTTCATTTTATAGTTGTCGTTAAGATATTTTTATTAAAAGTCTAGTCATACCTTGGATGATTTCATCCTTGATGTCTAAAATTTCGTGAGTGTAATAGTCAACTAAATTTTCGGCTCCATAATTGTTGTGAATAGAAATGCCAGTAGATAGAGATTTTTGGTCTCCTCTCTGGTGTCTCAAAAAATTAGTAGACGATTTGATCTCATATTTTGGATAAGCCTCTGGTCTTGCAGTTGTGTACCAAAAACTTTCATGGTCTGGAAAAAATAAATTCGTTAATTATTACGTTTTAATTTAAAAGTATTTCAACCATTCACACAACATGATTTATGTTGGTTTACGCTTAGATGTAGCCATCAATTAAGGATATGAAAGATTAGACTATTTTGATGGGCAGTCACAAACGCATCATGCAATAGGTAATGTTAAATAAAAACAAAGTGTCTGAATCCCACAAATACGATCATTTTATTAATCAAAAGTTCTACTACAATAATTCTGTTTATTAGAAAATTCGCATAGGACTTTTCGGACAACTCAATATTTTATATCTCGAAACTTCTTGTTGTCTAGTCTTTTTTTCGAAGAATGTTAATAAACTAGAAAGTCGTACACGTAATGTGCACGCAACAATGCTATATTATTTCAATGTTTCACGGTTTTAAGCAATAATTTTTTTTCTAGATTTACTATTTACATTTTAGAATATCTAAATGATTAAGAAATTTGAGAATCGGAAAAGCATCATGAATTAAACTTATTGCAATCAGTGGATCAGTAAGCCGTTGTTGACAACTGCCATCAGATACAGAAACACAGAACTAATTTTTATATTTTTGTGTGCCCAACAAATTATTTTAGAATGTAACTTTTCGGAAGTTGACGCGACCCGCACTCAAAATACCGTAAACAAAGTGTTGCTTATCTGCTGAATTACATAACGTTTTTATGTCTGCTTGAAGCATCTAATAAACTCCATAATACTGTTCATTTTTCACAATAGAAGCTGGGTTTGAGATTTGTTTAAATTTTTGGTTTGATGCCACTAGATATCAACTAGCATGAAGAAAGTTACAAGAATTGAATTTTTGTAAAATAAATTACTTGCGATGGCGAGAATTAATATGTT
Organism: Druon quercuslanigerum; assembly: GCA_010014905.2. Taxonomy (NCBI): domain Eukaryota; kingdom Metazoa; phylum Arthropoda; class Insecta; order Hymenoptera; family Cynipidae; genus Druon; species Druon quercuslanigerum. The sequence goes on along the minus strand of JAAAKG020145417.1, from coordinate 9,909 downwards.
TTACCAAGTTACTTTTCTGATTCGTTTTACGGCCGCAAAAATCGCAAATAAATTGTGGTTTGACTGCTGCGTGTTCTAAACGATTATGACGATTTAAAGTACCCAAGGAACTGTAACTCCGAGTACAATTGTTACAATTATACTTTGGTTTTGATGGTTGTAAGTTTGATTTAAGATGTACAACACCCACGTGGCGACTCATGTGACTTTTCTGTGTAAATGGTTTGCCACAGAATCTACAACTGAACTGTGGCGTGACGTCACAATCGTATTTTTCATGATGAGCCAAATGCTTCTTCTGTGTAAAAGCTTGCGCACACTTTTTGCATTTATATTTCTTTTCTGGGTTAAAATCCTGAATTTCTTGCTTTTTTTGACTCGGCAGGTTCCTGCTAACAGCAAAAATATCTGCTCTTATAGCTACAGGGAATAATTTTGACTCATATTTTGTATTGTGATTTTGGCTCGTAGCTGTTTCGGTTTTTTGACCTGAAAATTTATGAACAAGTAATAAGAATTTTTTTAATTCATAGTTTTTAAAGATATTGTTTGTAGAAATGTGTAATCATACCATGGACGATTTCATCATTGGTTTCGAACGTTACGTCATCATATTTAATTTCCGTAATCTCGTCCTTAATTTCCAAAGTTTCGTCATTTTCATATTGCACTGAAGTTTTTGATCCAAAATTATTGTGAAAAGAAATTTGAGTAGTTATATATTTTTCGACTAATTGATTTCTTTCAGAAATATGTTTTTGCTCTTCTTTCTGGTGTCTCAAAAAACTAGTACACGGTTTTGTCCAATACTTTGGATTAAGCGTTAGTTTTTTAGTTGCGTTGGAAGAACTTTTTTTGCCTGGAAAAATAAATTTTTTAATTAATATGTTTCAATTTGAATGTCTTTAAATAATTCACATGCATTAATTTCTTTTGGTTTATGTTTATATGTCCCATTGCATTAAAAATTAGTTATTTGGATTGATAATCAAACATGCATCATATAATAGGTAAGTGTTGAATCAAAATTAAATAATAGCAAAGTATCTGAATCAAGGAAAAAATTATTATATTGAGAAAGAATTAAATACATTCATTCATCTATTCTACTGCTGCAAGACAAACATTTCGAATGTTGCACTTTTGCATGTTGTACGAAATTTCGTTGATTAAAAGAGGAAAATTTTCGAGTACTTTTTGCGAAGAAGTTTCTCAAATCAGAAAATTAAATTATAAGTGAAATTAAAGTATGTACATTGCAGAAAAATGATTTTTTAAATAAAATCAGGATATAATAAGTCGTTTATGCATAATTTTTGCAAAAACTTCAATAATATTTAACAGTATTATAATGAGCCATACAGACTATTTAACCATTATTGATAACTGTGCAACATTTTTGTTGAAGAAGTAGCAACAATTGCTATAGTTAATCGAAAGAAATTATAGAAAATCTATACTTTCTTATCACTATATTTTTCTAACCAAAAAGAGCTTTGATGTTAATTATACTTTATCGCTTCAAAAGATGTGAAGTTAGCCTTCCTTTTCGTTGCATATGATAAATAATTGCAAATAAATTGTCATTTTTCTGTTGAAAAATGTGCTAGGGATATAAGTTTCGTGTAATAAACTAGTTGAGATGGCGAGCATTAATATGTTTTATTAAGCTACTTTTCACATTCGTTTTATATCCGCAACAACTGCAAATAAATTCCGGTATGGCTGTTCCGTAGTTCATACGATTATGTCAAAATAAATCATTTAAGGAACTGTAACTTCGAAAACATTCGTCGCAATGCTTCCTTTGAGATGTTCTCGACTTTGAATTAAGATGTATACAACCTACATGGTGATTCATTTGACATTTTTGTTTAAATCTTCTGCCACAGAATTTACAACTGAATTGTGGCATGACGCCACATTCGCAGTTTTGATGATAAGTCAAATATATTTTCTGTTTATAGGAGCGAGCACACTTTTCGCATCGATGCTTCTTTGCCGATCCCGAATGCTGACTCTTCTGGTCCTTTTGAAGTTTCAGTTCCTTTTTAAAAGCCAAAATATCAGAATCTCTTGTTATATTTGCGGTATGCGATGTTAACTCACGTTTAAAAAAATTTTTTTGATTTGTAACTTCTTCCGTTTCTTGACCTGAAAATTTACTAAATATAATAAGATATGCTTTATTTTATAGTTTTGGTCAGAGACGACAAAGCCCTACGGGGTACAGGGGGCAATGCCCCCCCCCCCCCTAAGAATCAATCAATCTTTGAAATCTATCTGGAATCTTTGAAAAACTAACAAATTCTTCCTGAAAGCTTTTAAATTTTATCAAATATTTGTGAAACCTTTGGAAGTTTTTGCGCAATTTTTAAAATCTTTGGTAATATTTGTGAAATTATTTCAATTTGTTTTTAATCTTTAGGAAATTATTGAAATTTTCTAAACCAATCTGAAATATTTGAAATCTTTTCGATATTTTTGGGGAGTGAGTAACATCTTTATCTCTTTGTAATCGATGAGAAATCTTTGTGAAATAATTGAAATCTTTTGGAATTCAGTTCAGTGCATATTTAAAATATTTGGTCATATTTGTGAAAATATTGAAATTTTTGGGAAATCTTTGTGAAAGATTTGAAATTTATCCGAAAAATTTCTGAAATATTTTAAATCTTTGTTTAATCTTCCAAATATATATATGAAATCTTTGCAAAATATTTTAAATCTTTGTGAAATATTTTTGAAATATCCGGTAATATTTATGAAATTATTGAAATTTTTGTAAATTATTTTATAAATGATTTAAGTCTTTGTGAAGACTTTCAAATATATCCGGAATCTTTACAATCTTTGTGAAATATTAGTTTTTGGGAAATCATTGAAACCTTTTTAAATTCTCTAGAAATCTTTGCAAAAGAAATTAAATTTTTGTGAAATCTTTATGAAGACTTCGGGAAATTATTGCCATTTGGCAAATCTCTAAAAAATATTTAGAATTCTTCGAAATATTTAGTAATATTTGTGAAATAATTTTTTTTCGAAACATTTTTGAAATATTTTTGAAATATCCGGAAATATTTATGAAATTATTGAAATCTTTGTAAAATATTTGAGAAATGATTTAAGTCTTTGTGAAGACTTTCAAATATATCAGAAATCTTTACAATCATTGTAAAATAATATTAGATTTTGGGAAATCATTGAAATCTATGTGAAATCTTTGTGAATCCTCTAAAAATCTTTGCAAAATATTTCAAATCTTTGTACATTATTAGAAGTCTTTGTGAAATATTTCAAATCTATCTGAAACCTTTGCAAAATATTTTAAATCTTTCAGAAATCATTTAAATCTTTAAAAAATATTTTGGAAATGTTCAGTCATATGTGTAGAATTTTTTAATCTATCCGAAATCTTTGCAAAATATTTGAAATCTTTCCAAAATTATTGCAATGTTTGTCAAATCTTTGCCAAATCTGTGTAATCATTGGGTAATCATTGAAATCTTTGTAAAATATTTAGCAATATGAAATTATTGATCATGATAACTGTCTGCAACATGCATATTGGATCACATGTTTGCAGGAGTAGCAATAATTGCTGGTAAATAAAAAATAAATGGTGATAAATCTAGATATTTTCATGCCTATTTTTTTAACAAAAATAAAAAAACTGTAAAGTAATTTGAACAACAAATAATCATATGTATACAACGATTTAACGTAATAAAAAAAAATTGATCACAAATATAACAAAAAATTGTGGCTTGACTGATCTCTATTCTGAACGCTCATGTTTGCTCAAATCATTTAAATAACGTCGCGATACATTTGACTTTTCTGTTTGATAAGTCAAATATCTTTTCAATTTATAGGTTCGACCACACACTGCGCAAGGATGCTTTTTTCCGTTTCTGAATCCTGACTTTTCCGCTTCACATTTTTTAGAAGTTTACGACCTTTAACTTTTTCCATTTCTGGCTCTGAAAATTAATCCAAATTTAATTAAAACGTTTCATTTCATAGTTTTAGTTCAGATATTTTTATTACGAATATACTTAAACCTTGCCTTATTTTATTTTTGATGCCCAAAATTTAATCCTTGTGATATTCAATTTTAATCATTTCTTCCTTAATTTTCAAAGTTTCGTCATTGTCACATTTAACTAAATTCGGTGATCTCGAATTGTGATGAAAATAAATTTTAGTAGTTCTAGCTTCTTCATCTGATTGATTTCTTCTAGAAATAAGATTGTTTCGTACTCCTTGGTGTCTCTTTAGATTATGTATACGAGGGCTCTTCCAAAAGTATCCGACCTACCTCGATCTCTCGGCGCTTGATTTATTCTTCGTCATCCGGGGGGTGGCATCCTTCAAACTAGTCGCCACTTGATTGAACGAGACGCATTAGTTTTAACAGTCTCTTTATAGTTGAATCGATGTCCCTTAAGCGGCATTTTCAATCGAGGAAACAGCCAAAATTCGCAGGGAGCTATATCAGGACTCTAGGGAGGCTGGCGGAGCTGCGCAACACTGTGTTTCAATAAATACTGCTGCACAAGGTTTGATGCGTGCGCTGGATCATTTTCGTAATGAAGAAGCCAGTCACCGGTTTGCCAAAGTTGCGATCGTTTTCTCCTGATTGTATTGCGCAATCTTTTCAGAACTTCAAAGTAGTACTCTTTGTTGATTGCCTATTCTGTAGGAGCATATTCGTGATGCACATCGCCCTCATAATCGAAAAAAACAGTCAACATTAACTTGATGTTGCTTCGACTTTGACGAGCTTTTATCGGCCGAGGTTCGGAAGGAACCTTCCATTGCGAAGATAGTTGCTTTGTTTCAGGATCATAACCATAAACCCATGTTTTATCAACAGTAATAACCTTTTAAAGAAAGTTTTTATCAGCATTGATCATTTCCAGATGGTCCTGAGCGATTTCTAATCGAAGGTTTTTTTGTTGGTCTGTGAGCAGTTTCGGGAATAGCGACGGACGCAAAAAAGTTGATGCAAACAAATACACGCTGCGCGGGAACTAAGTCGTTTTATCGGTTTCTCGGGGCACTGACGAGAAGGTTAGGAGTTGCTAGTGACGTTCGTACCCTCCAGAGGTCGACTGAGTCTCTCCGCTCGAAGACATGAACGTAGGTCGGATACTTTTGGGACAACCATCGTATAATCATATGTCTTGACAACACAACTTTTTCTATCGCTATTGTACCACAAATATCGCAAACAGATTGTGGTTTGTCTGTTGCGTGTTCCAAACGTTTATGTTTATTTAAAGTATCTATGGAACTGTAACTACGTGTGCAAATATCACAATTAAACCTGAATCTCGACCTGGTCGACTTTGTTTTAAGATGGACGTGATCTATGTGAATAGAAATGTTAAATTTACGTTTAAATTGTTTGCCGTAGAACTGACATTGAAACTGTAGAATGACATCACGTTCGTACTTCTGATGAATAGTCAAATATCTTTTTTGCTTATAGGTTCGGGCACACTTTTTCCACGTGCCCTTATTTTTCGGATCTGAATCCCGCATTTTCTGCTTCTATAGACTACACAGTTCATTTTTGATGGCAAAAAATTAGATTCTCTTGTTATACTTACAGTACCCGATTTTAACACATATTTTGTGGAACGTTTTTGACCACTAACTTTTTCTCCTTTTCGATCTGAAAATTAACCAAAATGTAATTAGAAATTTTTTATTTCAGAGTTATCTTTTTATCTTTTCGCACCTTTATACCTATGAAATTGTTTTTATTCATGTTTTAAAAATTTTTTAATTAACAGCTGTGTTCGGCAAAAAGTAACAAATTTTCACGATACTATTGCAGAAGCGAAATAAATAAAAACGAAACTTTAGGTAATCAACTGTGTAACAATAAATAAATTGTCAAGCAAAATTTTTCGAAATTGCAAAATTTTAACTACGCCGGTGACGATTACCAAAAAGCTATACAAGAGACAGAAGAAGAGAGCGTCCCTTGTGCTGTTGAAATTTTTAATCCAGAAAATGTTCCTGTCGAAATTTATTCATTTTTACATATTTAACACACTTTTTAAAAATATTTTTTTATTTATATAATTCTAGAGAACATGAAGACTGGGAGCTTTTCAAACTTCTGTATTTTGCATTTTTCAGTAAAGTAGTTTTTTTGTAACATTTTTTATTTATTATTTGTGTAGGATTAAGTGAAAACGAAAGTTTATTTAAATTATTAATTTTACAGTTATTTCAGATGTTTTTAGTTTTAAATGCATTTATGTAGAATTTTATGTTTATTATTTGATAAGATTCTGTATAACCGGCAGTTTTTTAACAATCTTTTGTAGAATTGACTAATTATTATTTGTTAATATCCCGGATTTTTTTCTACTTTGTAAGTTTTTTAAATATATATTTTAAAAAGTTTTAACTTCATTTTTTGGTACATTTTCTGTTTATTTGATTGAATATTACAAATCTAGGCATACCTTGGAATATTCCATCCTCAATTTCCAAAGTTTCTTCATTGGTACAATCATCTAAAGTTTTAACACCAGAATTATTGTGAAAAGAAATGTCAATGGTCATGAATTTTATATCCAATTGTTTTTTTTTTCAAAAATTAGATTGCGCTCTTCTCTCTGGTATCTCAAAAAAACAGGACACGATTTTTGCCCACATTTTTTAATACGTTTTGGTCTTACAGCTGCGTCCGAAGAAATTCCATGGCCTGAGAAAATAAAATTTTTAATAACATGTTTCAATTTGAAAATATATTAGGGACATGGACAATTATTTTTATGGGCAATCACAAACGCATCATGCAATTTTTTGCATCTTTAATGATAAATGACTTATGAATAAAAAAATTGGTTTACATAATTTAAATATGCAAGGCAAAATTCTGTCAATGTCAGCATCAAAACCACAATTTGCAACAGTAAAATAAAGTTTGTTTAATTATTCTAAGGTGGCACATTTCACAGATTCTTGCCGATCTGATGAATCAGATAATGAAATTGCTGCTAAAGTAACCATTAAGTCAGTTTATCAGATAAAATATCTTAAACGGCTTAAAACAATATGAATTTTTTTATAATAAATTACAAATTTCTTGGCTTAAGATTATAAGATTATTAAGATATTCTAGATAAAATATAATTTATTTATTAAGAACAAACGATACACACATTTCGTAGACATCTATATCTTAAATTCTAAACCATAAATTAGCATATATAATATTAATATATAAATTATTATATGGGTATAAAATACCCACAATATTTCTGAAAATATTATAATGGTTTTTATTCAATATCCAAAGGTAAGATGAATTTCTGTCTGGGAGGTACAGGTACATTATGATTATTTGATAGATGACGGCGTAAACTTCCATTTTGTGTATACGAAACATTGCAAATGTTACAAGTGTACCTTTTTCGGCCGCCACATTCATAACGAATGTGTTTAATTAAACTGTTCGCTAAGGCATATGTTCTTCCACAAGCAGAACAACCATACTCATCTGTTGATTGCCCATTTTGACTTTGCTTCATTTTTTCATGTCGAGATTTTCTCCATTTTGATTGTTGTCCTCTTTGCTCTTCATTGAGTTGTAATATTTGAAAGTCACCTAAAAATAAAAATATACTTTTTATCAGTTATTGTTTTATCCGAGGACGAGCTACACAAATTATCAAATAAAAGCAGCGTTTTTTAGTTTGATAAAAGACATAAAATAGTTTAAAGTAATAAGTGAATGATACGAGACGATGGAAGAATTATCTTTGATTAAAAATTTAATTTTAAGGAATATAAAATATAGGATGGAGTGGTACATATTAATTTACTTGATTAAAGAAAACAGAAAAAATTTATTATCACGTTGAAGATATTTAAGTACAGTTTTATTTTCGATGTTCATTTACATGAGTACAGTTCTAATCAAATTAGACAATAAATCAACAGCCAATCACTTTTCATAAGGTTTTTTAAAAAAAGTTAAAGTTTTAATTTTTTATAAATAGATGCTTCCAAAATTTGTACATACCTTGAGTTTACGAAGGTTTATAATTAATTTAGATCAATATCAGATCTTTCTAGAGTTCAACTTTGAAAACTTTAAACATTGGAGAAGCAAAATAATTTTAATAATCTTCGACAGTCGAAAGAATAGATTTTATAAAAATTAGGATTACAAAAGAAATCTGTTTGCCTCTCGAGTTTTAAAGCTTTTAAATATTCAAATAACCAAAGCTTTCACAGTATTATACATAATTTTTAAATTAATAAACTTATAAACTAGGTGTAAAAATTAAAAATACTTTGAGATTCAAGAAGATATTAATTACACTTGCTAACAGTTTCTATAAAACGTAAATTTGAAACTAATTCAAAAAGGAAACCTATTCCCTTCGGAATAGATGAAAACATTCATGAAACAAGAATATGAAAAAGATGCGCATTTCAAAAATTCTCTTGAGATATGGCTCTAGCGGTAGTTTGTAATCGGAAAGTCCGGGATCAATTCCCGCTGGTGGCATTCATTATCAGTTTCTTTTTTCATTCAAATTTTCTATTTACCGCAATTATTTAAACCAAGCAAGATATTTAAAAATTTTTCCCTCATATGAAAAAAATGATTTGTTAATTTACTAATTTTATTTCAAGGATTATAATAGTATTTGAAAGTAGAGTATTAAGTGGTTTTTTGACAAACAATTGCACACGGTACCAGAATTTTTTGAGAATATCGCGACTTGATTCAAATAAATGTAATAATATAAAGATTTTGGAAACCAAAATCAATCCAATATTCGACCGACAATGTATAGAAATGTTGTAGAATTTTTTAATTACGTCTTACGGTCACATCAAATTAAAACAAAACAGTGATTTCCCTTATAACTCCATTTATTTTGACGTTTCGGCATCACTGCGTGCCTTTTTCAAAATTATCGGAATAAATTAATAAAATGTATAATACAATAATAATTTTTAATGTTGCTAATTTAAATATGTATAAATAATAAAATAAAAACAAAATACCATCATTAGATTAGTTTTTAGAGAAAACCAAGCAATCTATTTTTGGATTCATCAGATAAAGAAGCGCGAATCTGATTTAAATTTAAAATTTTTGTTGAAATTTGAAGAAAAGTTGTTTGTTTAAAAGAATGTATTTTAAACTAACAAAGATGACATTAATTTCTTATACTTTGATAAATTTTGATATTTAAAATTTCAGTTTGCAAATTGATAGAAATGTTGCGATATTTTTTTATAAATATAGATTCCATAATACGTCTTTGATAAGTATTTTTTTCGGAAGCTAATAATATTAAAATCTTAGCTTCCGAAAGAAACACTTATCAAAGACGTATTATCGAATCTATATTAATAAAGAAATATCGCAACATGTCTATCAGTTTACAAACTGAAATTTTAAATATCAATAAAATTTATCAAAGTATAATAAATTAATGTCATATTTCTTAGTTTAAAATACATTCTTTTAAACAAACAACTTTTCTTCAAATTTCAACTAAAAATTTTAATTTCAACAAGATTCGCGCTTCCTTATCTGTTGATTCATGAAAATACGACCATTCAGTCTGTGCTTGGAGTCATACTTTCAAACTTTTAGAACTAAAACAACGTACTTTAACTTGACAATTTTAACATGTATTGACTCCAAAAATGGATTGCTTGGTTTTCTCTAAAAGCTAATCTAATAAAGGTATTTTGATTTTCTTTTCTTATTCATACATATTTAAATTCACAACATTAAAAATTATTTTAATTGTTAATCTTAGGTTTATTGACCAGGAAATATTTAATTATTGATTTTAGATGTTAATTTTGTTTGTCTACTGGTCTATATCAATATTATTAAAATATTGATAA
>JAAAKG020145416.1:0-10894 GCA_010014905.2 Druon quercuslanigerum | reverse complement strand
TCTTCTCACTGTGCGTCGTATATAGTTAGATTACTCTATAGGAGAGTTTCGTGTTCGGCCTTTTGAAAACTACCAATCAAAATGGGTTTTGGTCGATTGAAAAGGGACAGAACGCGTTCTGGCGTTTTCAAGAATGCCACAACGCGTTCTGGTCGTTTTGAAAACAACCAAAACGCGTTCTGGTTGCTTATTTCGGTCTTTGGCCGTTTTTAGAACAGCCACAACGCGTTCTGACATTTCGGCAACGACCAGAACGCGATGTGGCTGTTTTTTTCGGTCTTTGGCCGTTTTCGGTCTTTGAGCCTAACATATATATTTGTAGAAGCAATAGCGAGAGAAAAGGGCACCAATATCCTGTGGCTGTTCTTTATTCGAATCTGAGAAGTCTCAAGTTCCACTCTTGTCGCACTTGCCGCAGTAACTTTCGATTGAAGAAGTTCGAAAATGACCACAAAAGAATAAAAGTTTATCACTTAGTTCTGTAGGAATCTTTTTAAGTTTTTAAATTTTATTTAGTAGTCACCACATGCAAATATTCATATATTAAAATTCATTTACTTCAGTGACAAAAATGTATATTATCCAAGTTAGGCCTACTCGTATTTGAAAGAAAGTAACTTTCTTTATACTCTCATTATCGACAATAAAATCATATATTATCGTCATCATATACTACGTTAATTAATAGGTTTAAAAATAAGCAAGGAATTATTCTATGTTTTTTTAACTAATTCAATTTTCCTAGTTCTAAACCAATTTCATGGTTCAGGATTTGAATTAAAAATAATTATGCTATAATATAGACCGAATTTATTTTAAATCAGGCAGATTCTACACTTTAGCTCACAGAATCTCTTAATGACGAAACATATTATTTTCTACAAGAAATTAGGTGACACATTTTTGTTTTTTATTCTGGAAAAAAATTTGCATGACTTCACGAATATTTAGATATTGACCTCTAGTTTTCAAGAAAAGCTTTTTCAAACCAAAAGAATTTTAAACTTTAAAGTTACCAAAATTACAAATTGTTTAAAAATATAAGAAGTTAATTTTTTTGTCAAAGTCACACGTATATATTTTTTAATTTTTGCAGTATTTGCCTTTCACAGGGAAACATCCTGTGAGGTAAAATAGAATTTTCAATTTTTTCTGGAAATAAGGCAAGGCACAAAGATGACAACAGTTGGCACCTGTATAAAACTAATCCAAAAAACTCCTCTTGATATTTTGCAATATCTGGCTTATAAAAACAACATATTTTTTACATGTTAAAAAAAATAAAAAAGGTGAAATTTTGTAGAAAGTCTTATTTTCATGTTTCTACATATCAAAGAAAAGTATAATAAAGATTTTTTGGAAGATACCACCCCATTTTTGCAGTATGCTAAAGCATTTTTGAGAAAAATTTTGAGAGTTTAATTTTATGCGCACAAAAATTATACGATCCACAGAAATGATTTAGCCCGCATAAAAAGCATATAATTTCTTATCTCTAAAATTCCAAAATTGTCAAAAAATTGACAAAAAATCTGAAGATCGGCTTTTTTGAAAATTAAATTCTTTTTTTTTCAAGCGTCGCCACTTTAGTAATTTTAAACTTTTTGAAAATTTCCCAACGGATTTTGAAAGAAAAAATTTGAAATATGCAATATTGTGAAATGAACAATTTCATAGATTCAACATTTATTTTATCATATTTTGAAGCATTCAGGTAAGTCAAAACTTTTTACAATACAGCATTTGTTAAATGAAAAGCCTAATAATTATGCGAAAACGTACAATTTTAAATTTCGAAACTTCAGAAACTATACAATTAAAAAATTAAAGTAATTATATTTTAGCAAATCAAAATTAAATTCGGCTTTCTCATTATTAATTTTAAAATGAATCACATATATGATCGAAACTTGTAAATGGGGATGTTTTTCCTATTTATTTCTACAAATCTAACATCGTTCGGTAAAGTAGTGAATTAATTAATAGTTATTTGTATCTACAGGTGTGTATAAACTAAAATTTTGTAGTATATAATAATTGGCAGACTGAATATTTTTATTGTATAATATCGCTGCTTAATCTTGTACTTTTCTTGCATGTTTATCAATTTTTAATTACAGGCGATTTTTATTTGATTATCTTGAATTTTTTTAATAAATATGAATAATTTTATTTTTTTATAAGTATAATTATAAACATTTATAATTACTACTACTTTCGCTTGTGGATGCCATCACCGATAAACGATATTCTAATATTAACAGCGTCATATTCTAACAGGCATATTCTTACGAAAGCGAGAAAATTGGGTTGTTTCCAAAGGCAGATATCATTTTTTCAATAAATGGATTATATAGTATATAAAATTATAATTTAAAAACGCTCATAAACTATTTGTTACATATTGTTTACTATTTTCAATATAATCTTAAAATATGAATTTTTTATCATGATGTCGATGGGAGAACCCCTTTGACGTCAAAGGGGTCGAATTTTCCACCAATCACAGCGCATGTATCAGTGATTCCCTAGTATCTTTTTTCGTTTCGATGTTTTGTTTTGTTTATGTACATATCGCAAATAGAAGTCGAAAATATTGTTTTAAAAAATGTTAAAGGAGAGTTTCGTAAAAGTCAATGAGGGGAATCTACCCAAAATTGATATATTTATGGTATCTATAAAGAATTTATTAAAAAATTACTTAAATGTCGTTTTGTTTACTGGGCAGTTCGTAAATATGTACGATTTTAAAATGTATTAACAGGAAAACTTGAAAAATTGACAGCAGGCCGTGGCCTAACCTCTTTATTAAGAGTTGATAAAGACATTGATAGAAATTATGAGAACTTCCGAGTCACGTGACAACCGTTTAATACCAATTTTAATAAGTGTTTTACCTTCAACTTTTAATAATTTTTTTCTGTTGAACTACTCAACAGAGAAAAAAATTACAACGCGCCTTCGGTTCGGCTTAACATTATGTGTTAAAAAATTATTTCATCGAAAATCTTGATATAACCGCATACTCTTAAAATAAGATTATTATTGGGGAAGAAGAAATGACGAAAGGAAAATGCGCCTTGCTCTGTTTAATAATTTCCTTGGATGCTTAGTGCCACATGCTTTCAGATCAGTTCCTTATTTTTTTAATTTTGGGCATTGGGTGTTTAGCTTTAAAGAAAAGTGGTAAGTACAACTATGTAAGTTGCAAATATTCTTGAACTTAGTGGGAAATTCTTAAAATTAAAATATCTGTTTTCAGTAATGAATTCTAAAATTCGAAAAATGTGTTCTCTGAGAAAGCCCGAGTTCGAAACTGCTACTATATCTTCGATAAATAAACAAGGTTTTATTATTGATTCTTGTTTAGTTTTAGGGATTTCACTCTCTTAGGACCCTTTATTTAATGAAAGCTTGTATAGAGGAAAAATAAATATCATTTTTCCTCATGCCATAACCAACATTGAGATAGACTATCAGAACTAATACTTTATGCAGTAAAATATCAATATGAAACAGTGTTTCAATAATAATAAATTCTTCAATTTTCCTGATTGAAAAACTACAATAAAGCATGTTTAACCAAACAAGCCATAACATACGAACAGGTTGGCATGAGAAGTTTCGAGTAAATTTAATCGGCTTGAAAGTCTGTTTTTTCATTGGAAACCATAGTGCAAAACAGAACTCTTCTGAAAATTACGGCTTTCATGGGAGTAGTAAAAATTCGGGAAACGTATCTGTCACTCGGCCATGATAGCGGTTGGACCACAAAGCGAATAGCAATGGTAATGGTGAATCCGCAAACGTTCTCTACATGCTAGTGGTGGCCTACAATGATCAGCAGCAGAAGCGACAGAGCAGGCTTTATTGCTGCCAGTTCGATGTGACAATCATCCCTGTTACAAATTCTCGGTGTAGAACTTTCATGAATATATTCTATAAGGCTATACCAACATATCCATAAATTCTTTTTCCTCAGTCTTTCGCAAAAGGAAGAATTCGTTTGTTATTTTTAAATATGCATCTAGCAGAGCACATAAATAAAAATGCAATAAATACTGATTAAATAAATGCATGTATTTGAAAGTTTCTGATCTGCAATTTATCTAGGTACAGTATCGAATGCATATTTTATTTAAGCTCTAAACCCTATTTGAAATCCCATTTCAAACCGCACTTTAAACTCCATTCCAACCCCTATCTCTCAATTCTTATTTAAAATCCAAATGGAAGATTGGCAATACTACCAGTAATGGACGGTACCTACTGGTTTTCATTAACTCCAAACATAAAACACGTTTGTTGCTTCAAAAGTTCTACGAACTCTTACTGTAAAACATAACATTTTTTAAATATCTAAATGAATTCTACTTTCTCGTGAAATATTTTATGCATGAAAATTGTAAAAGAATATACTTCATAAATCAAAATTAGATGTCTCTTTACCTCCTTCCCGGCTTATTATCTCTAAAAATATACATATGTGACCGTCGCGAAGAAAGGGACCTAATGCGGAAAAAATCGATTTTTAGTTTTTCACTCCAATTGATAGCTTTTTATTTTCTCTTTCATAATACAAAATGTGTTTTCTATATCTGAAAAACTCTAATTGATTTTGATCAGCAAAGTGAGATCCTCTTATGGAGTTCCTGTATTGGAACGGTCCCTTTTTTCGCGGATGGTTACGTGTCCATTTTTTTTGTATAGATTCATAAACTAAAAGGTCTGCTAAGTACGAAAGGATTTTTTTGCATTGAAAATTTGAAATTAGCAGGGTTAGGACAGGTGAAATTTTTTTTTAAACAATAATATTTTATAAAGTTTACTTTTAGCGTCTCTTTTGATAAGTCTGCTAAGCCGTAGCGCTTGTTTAAAAACAAGTTTTTGTCTGACTGAATTTTTAAAAACAATTTTAAACATAAAATCGCTATAAGAAAAATTTTTTTTATGCTTGAAGTTGTAAAAAAATATGAAAAAATAACACTGGCGGACCAAATGAACGGAAAGGATACCCTAAAGCGTACCCTTATAGTATCCGCATAGAATCCCTTACGTATGATGCGAAATACTAAAATTCTGCTTTAAATTGTCTATTAGAATGTCACGAAGTAATTGCAATAGTTTTTTTGCAGCTTGACAAATTTAAAAAAATGTTATAACTTTTTCTGCAGGTGACATCAAGCGCATCCATAGTGGCTTAAGTATTATGCTGCTACTGAAAGAAGATGCGCTTAAAGCCGCCACCATCCTTTGTTAATGACAGGAATTGTATTTTAAACATGTTTAGCGCTGCAAAAAAACTATAGCATTTATTCCGTGATCTTCCTACGACAAATTTAACGTAGAATCCAAAATACAATAAATTAAAGTTTTATCTAAGTGTGTTTTCAAGTTTTTATTATATCATATGGAAGGTATACTATCTGGAAACTATAAGGATTGGTGCGAATCTGCATCGGAAAATCTTTTATTTTGCTGGGATTTATATAGGAACAGCTGCGGTATGTTATTGGAGATGTTGAGTATTTATTATAGAAATTGCCAAAATAGTTATTCGCACCAGTGTGACGTTTACATATGTTGGTATGAAGTGATACGTTTGAAGGGCAATTAAATAACATTATTGTATATATATATATATATATATATATATATATATATATATTATTAACATTCTTTTTTAATTTTTCAATTCGAAAAAGTAACGTCTGAAATTTCAGTTGCAAAATAAAATAATGAAGGATAAATAATCTTCATTGTTTACCGAGTTAGAGCTTAATTTGTTTAGCCGTGCATGATAGAATGTTCAATCAAATAATATTTTGACCCCTTTTGTAACTGATGTTTTAATTTATATTTATATTTATATTTATATTTATTTTATTTTTTTATTTAGCTATTTATATTAATAGCTTTTAATTTAGCGTGTGTGAATCAAAGTATTTTACTCTTTGTTCACCTATAAAGAAAAAGTGTATGTACATATTTTTATGATAATGAAAAATCAGAGGAAATTTCATCACATACGTCGTTTACTGATCGCAGGCGTAATCTTAATTAAAAGCTCATATTTCATATACTATTTATTATAAAAGGCTCATGAAGTTTCATTTAAAAGATAATTTCAAATAAAAATATCGTCGACACCAAGGGTGCTTGAAGGGGGGGGGGGTACTCTTTACGGCTCGCACTGAAGAAATTACGCTGATCGAAAAAGTCTTACTTCTCCCAATGTTGCATAATAAACTTTTTTTTATGTTAAGGATGTCGACCAGATAAGTTTATTAAATAAATTGATGTTAAGTGTTTTTGTCTACTGGTTAAAAATCAATATTCCTTCCAGAATACAAAAAACACTTAAAATAAATTAGTTTATATACTATTTTTGTTTGAAAAAGTTGACAATCACGTGTTATATGTAAAGCTTCTAAACTGATTCTAACTTTAAATGGGTCATTATTGATGTCACTACCAAGGTAGCATCATAAAAATACATACATTTTTTTCAGTTTACAATCTTGTGTTGAATAAAGGTTTTATTTAAATTATAGTAACAATAATAATACTGAATTGGATAAGCTACTTTGCGAAAGTAAATGATTAATATAAGAAGCTTATCTCACAGGATTATGGATAAGAACTCGTGGGATCTTCTGTAAGGTGCATGTTTAAAAATTTTAAAGTCTTGCAAAAACGATCCAAGATGAAAATTCTCTTCAGTTATTACTCATAAAGGTGAAAGAACATCGCTTTAAATGAGGTTTACATAATCGAGCAAGTACTAACTGCCTCTCTCTAGTGTTAACTCTTTCTCTATTCCTCTTACACGTTTTCTGCGCCAGAATCATAATGGTGATAAAGCCAGTTAAATCTCCTGTCTCAACCACCTTAGAATCTCCAATTAAGATAAGAGATAATGTAACTTTATGATCAAAAGAGGACTGAAATCTTGATGAAGAAAGGACACACTTTCCGGATATCTGATGTAATCCACAAAAAGCTGAGGCTTTATAAAGACATTGTGAGTCAAATACCCACTCGAGACAATCATCCTCTTTTCATCTCCTTTTCACTTGCAAAATTTAAACTCTGTAAAACTCTCTTTCAAGCTTTTTAAGCTGCTATTTTAAATTGTACGAACTTTACAGGAGAGGCTCTTCAACAATTGAAAGTTTTGTACCAGGCGCGCAAATACTGGGTATCAAAACCGGTGATCGCCCCCTGCCTTCGCTTTCTTGATTTCTCTCTAATTTTTTCTTCATCGCTTAACAATTTATTATAGCTTTCCTCAGTTTTTATATCACCTTTCACTTGAAGTAACAAGGAATTGACCAACTTGCATTTAAATGCTTTACAATTAATTTCCAACTTCTTACGTTGATACTTTGAATTAAAATCATGAATTTTAAAAAGCGTGGTGGGCAATTTGACAATTATTAACTTTTAACGAGTTAAGCTTGAATTCATTATTTTAGTGCTTCCAGTTAGAAAGCATATAATTTTCAACCTTTTTGCCATTATTAAAGTTTTAATGTTCACAATATTTAAAATTATTTAATTTTGAGACGTCATAATGCAGTGAATGTTTTTTTCTACAGATATCTAATTTTTTAATAATAAAATCTATTCAATCCCTTTGAATGTCATTTCATATTGCATGATACGATACCTCTTAATAATTTTTATCATGCTTAAAACTTCATTCAAAATTATAGATTTGAATGCGAGATTCTGAAATAGTCTAGTTTTCGAGAAATGTTAAAAGTTTAGCTTTTACATTTAAATTCGAAAATATTGCTTTTCAACATTTTTAATTTTTAAATACGTTTTTGAGCGGATACGATCGTTTTCCTGAATTCATAATTTTTTAATATCAATTAAGATAATTTAGTATTTAATTTTCATTTTGATACCCCTAGAATATTATTAAATTACTTCATATTCTGACATTATATTAAAATAAGGAAAGATTCTTTAAAAATCCGTGAAATTCCATGAAATATTACGACGTTGAAGTTTACTACAGATATGGATTTCAAACTTGTGTAATTAATTTTAAAAAACTAAGCCTCATATCGAAAATTTAAAAACACCTCTGAATTTGTCTCGGAAATATCTCGGTTTGCATTTTTTTGTTTAAACAATTTGTTAAATAATTACACTATTTGTTATCTTTCTGTAATTGTTATAAACAAAATATGCATCGGATCAAGAAACCAAGTGCGCTATTAAATTCCTATAAAAAATATCTAGATGTGATTTTTTTTGTTTTTAAACGAAAATTCTTCAATTGTTTTGATTTTGGAAATCAAAAGTCGAGTTTTCAATTCCAAATCTTTCAGAGTGAAGAAATTTTGAATGTAAATGATCAAATATTACATACATTTTTATCTATAAATTCTCAAAATTGAAAGTCCTTTAAATTAAAAAATTTGCTATTTAAAATTCTTTAATAATGAATATTTTAAATGGAAATTTCTTTAATTTTAAAGATGTACAAATGCAAATTCTTGAATCTCGATGATATTGGAAATAAAAGTAATGTTCCTTATTCAAAATCTTCTAGATTGGAGACATTTCTAACATAAATGATCACTATTATATAAATTAAAGACTTTAATTTTAAAGAGAAAAATTGACAACTGTTTGATTTTCAAAATTCTCAATTTTAATTCATTATAATTACATATATTATATACTGTAAACTGGTCCATTTTAACGATGCATACATGAAATTGAAGAAATTGAAGAAATTTAGATTGTTAATCATCAAAATTAAAGAAATATTTAATTCAGAAATGTAAAAATTGAGAACTCCTGAATTTTAAATATCAGCAATAAAAATTAAAAGAATTTTAAACAGTTACAATTAAAAATTCTTGAATTTTGAAAATGTTATAGTTTAAATTACTGATTTTTAAAGATTCATGTTTTAAAGGTTTGCAATTTCTAAATTTTTTTGTAGTAGTTCAATTTATAATATTTAAAATATAATACTCTTAAATTTTCACGATTTTTTATTCAAAATTCTTCACTGAGATATTTCCGAGACGAATCCAGAGGTTGTTAATTTAAATGGAACCTTCATTCTACACGAGATTAAAGACTCCAAAAAATGTATACATATTTTTATGGTGCTACCATTACTTTAGACATATAGTTTTTATTTAGCATTTGAATGACAATAAATTTAAATGGCGGTGTCGAATAAGTAACAGAAGAGAAGAGGTTTCAGTTTTCGTGACAACGCTAAGAAGAGTTTGAAATATTGAGCGAGTGGAAACGGAATGAATACGCGTCAGAATAGAAGTGCACTGAAATTATTCCGCGGGAAAACTGCTTTTATCCACGGACCCAGATTTAACACGTATTTGCTTGCGCCGGAAAGTCATAACCTTTTAAAATTTCATATCCCGTGTTGATATTTTGATTTTGAAGTATTCATTGTCTGTTTCTATTAGATTTTTATTATAAATTTCGTCATATTTTATTAGCGAGTTTTTTTTCTCTTCTCATATTATGTCCAGCTCATGAAAAAACCACTCAGTAGTTCATTATGGATAAAAATCAATATAAGATTACGCCTGATGCTTTTAATTTTTTTTTATTATATAAAATAAAATTAGATGGTTGCTGTAGCAAATAAGACCATTAAGCTTACTATAAAAAAATGTAATTTACAAAGTTTGCATAATGCTATTATGTATTTTAAAACTAGCTGTGAATTTTATCTGGAGGAAATTATATTATATTATATAGGAAACATTTGCGATTTCTTAAGTATTGGAGAAACTAACGTTTTCATTTTAATCAACCTAAGAATAGAAATTTTTATTTAAATAAATTACCAGGATCTCAGCAATCTCATTGAGATTGATGTAAAAAAATTCATTTGATTAGGACAGAATACTGTTTTTGATTTTGTAAATACACCAAATTATTTCTAAATTATTTTACAGAAGAAATATTTCTGAGTTATAATATAAATTGTTTATATTTTTTGTTGTGAATTTATCTGTTTTTAGTTAATAATTCCACTAACTGGTTTTAAGTTAATCTCCTTTGTTAAAAATTAAAATTTTTTGGTTGAAGATTCATCGCCTTAATTTAAAATTTATTTCCACTTTTTGGAAAATTCGTATTTTTTTGGTAAAAGACTCATCTTTTTGGCATAAAGTTCAACTATATCAGTAAAAGATTCATCAATTAAGGTAAAAATTCATAATTTGGATTAAAAATTAATTTTTTAAATGAACATTTAGTTGTTCCATTCTTAGTAGAAAATGCACGTATTTTGTTAAAAAATTAAGTTTTTTGTAGATATCTATCTTTTTCTTTGAAAGTTAATCTTCTTGTATATAAATTTTTCTTTAGGTTGAAAAAAACAAGAATTACAGTTAGATATTCGTCCTTTTAGTTTAAAATTTATATTTGAGGTTGAAAATGAAATTATTTGGTTGAAAGTTGATGAAAGTTGTGACAGTTGCATGCTCCTTAATTTTAGTTAAAAAATTCATCTTCTTTATTGAACTTTCATTTTTTGACTAAACATTTTTTAATTTAATTTCTGTTTAAAACATTATTCCTTTTAGATGAAAAATCGTATTTTTGGGTAGAAATTGATCTTTTTGGCAAAAAATAAATTATTTTAGTTGAAGATTTAACATTTCAGTTAAAAATTCATATTTCTGGTTCAAAATTTAACTATTCCAATTGAATATTTACAATTTTATTTTCAAGATTTATTACTGTGTTTGAAAATAAAGGTATTTTTTTTAGTTAGTTTTTTTGTTAAAAATAATATTTTTAACTAAAAATGCTACAAGAATCTAGTTAAAAATTATAAATCACAAATCCTCGAGAAATTTTTATACTTTTTGCTGAAAAACTA
>JAAAKG020145415.1:0-10894 GCA_010014905.2 Druon quercuslanigerum | reverse complement strand
GCAACAAAATAGCAACAAATTACGGGACTAGTCCGGATCCTGCCCTTTGAAAATGCTGCCGCAACTTAATATACGTCAAATATCCGATCTAGAGTTCGGTCTATCCTTTTTACCTTAAACACAAATATTTAAAAAAAAAAGCGAATAGTCATTACTAATAAGTCATGGTGAATATTCAATGAATTCAAATTAAAAGCAAAAAATCACTCAATGACTGCAAATTAATTCTTTGGAAACATTAAAACAGGCCTCACAAAAAAATTCTGTAAAAAGTAACATAATTTGAAGTAATTTTTAAGATATAAGGGTAATTAAAAAAATTCTAAGTCATTTTCGGGAGTTTTTAATTATAAGTAATTTAGGAAATTTTAAAAGATTCCAAGAAATTTTTTTATGTATAAGATTTTGGAATATTTAGAAATATTACACGTTATTTTATAAGATTTCTGAGAACTACAAAGATTTTAAGGGATTTCAAAACTCTCAGTTAATTAAAATAGATTTTTCATGATGTCAGAAAATATCACCATAGAACTTCACGGGATTTCATCATATTTTGGAGGATTTTTAAGAATATACTTGTTACAGGCAAAGTACCCAGATATTACATATAATCTCTAAGCATTACATATAGTGCCTGGCCACTTCAGGCAAAGGAAATAATCAAAAAATTATTATATCTTACCTAGGCAATATATGTGTAATCCCTAGGTACTATGTATAATGTCTGACATGAGACAGGCACATTTTTTATCTTCATTTTGAATATAATGATGAAGTTAAAGAAGGCCATGAGAAATTGACAAACACTTATAGAATTTGAAACACGTTTACTCGCTATTTATTACAACATAGCATGGAAGTGTTTTTGAGTGAGTGGATAGTTGGAGCTCAGACGAGAACGTGTTCGGTAAACCGAAGCGTGAGAAAAGAAGGGGAAAATACAAAAAAAAATTTCAAATAAGAAAAGGGATAGGGTGGAGAGAGGAAGTATTGAGGACAAAGTAGCAACAGGATTCACCCTTAAAAATCGTAAAATATACAGAACGACACCGGGTGACGGTCGAGTGACGCGCGGCAAAGCTGAGCTTAAGAGAGAAATTAGGAAATGGGAATAAGTCAGAGAAAACTAGAAAAAAGGATGCAGACGCTCGAGCAAAGATTAGAAAAGCAGGAAAAGCCTAATAAAAGGTTGAGAAACTGAAAGTTAGGAAAAAAATAGAAAGCTTAAACCGATAGTTTGAAGGCGGGGAGAGTAAGAATAGGGAGAATAGAGAGAAGGAAAGGCTGAGATAAATAGAACAAAGAATGGAAAAGAAAGAGAGAGAAACAGAGAAAAGAAAAACAAAACATACTGATAAAGGGACTAAGATTAGAGAGAAAAGAGATAAAGGAAGTAGTGGAAAAAGAACTACAAAGAATTGATGCTAGGGTAGAGATAGAGGAAGTGCAAAGTGTAGGAAGGTAAGAGCAAAGAGGGGAGAGAAGTGTACAGGTAAGGCTAAAGAAATGGGAACATAAAAGGGAAGTGATGGCAAAAAAACGTTGTTATATGGAAGCCCGGAGAGAATAGAGGATGATTTGACATGGGTAAAAAGGAAGATGCAGCACAAATTAAGGAGAATAGCGGAAGACGAAAGAGAACATGGGTTAACTATGGGAGAATACTGATAGACGGAGTATGGTGGGATTAGGATAAAGAAAGTGAAGAGATAGTAGGACATGAGGTGTCGGGTACCTAGGAGAGAAAGAAACGGGAAATATAGAAATAAGCAACAGTAGAAAACAAAAAGAGACGAGAAACGAAAGAAGGGAAAATTGGACGATATGCTACTGGAATATAGCAGGCTTGGAAAGTAAGGAGAAGGAGTTTATGAGAAACTTGACACAATGCGATGTAGAAGTAATAATGAAGTCTTGGCTAGATGAAAAAGGATGGGAGAGAGTAAGAGGGAAATTACCAACGGGTTACAAATTGCAGGTTCAAAATGCAAATAGGAAAAATAAAAAAGGCGGAGCAATAGGAGGAATGGTGATGGGAGTAAGGCATAAATGTAAAACAGAGAAGGATAGCAAAGAGATAAAGGAACAAAAAGAAGGAGTAATAGTAGAAAAGATAAATATGGGAGGAGAGAGATAAAGGATAGTGCGGGTGGATGTGAACGGTGATATGAAGGAGAAATCAGAGGGTTTGAAAGAACTTATACAATAAAAAAAAAATCAAGGATAAGATTCATAATAGGAGGAGATTCTAATGCTAGAACACTACTGCCAACATTGTCTAAATTATATGTGACTGTTTTATCGGAAAGGCTAAAGAAAGAAGTTGGTGAAAAGAAGATAGAGCCAGAAAATCAAACCACAACAAATTGTTTAAAGAGTAAAGAAAGCGTGTCATCGGATAGAAGTCATTGTAGTTTCCATACGTAGCAGTCACAAATAAAACAAAAACTTCGCATCCTGTCAAAAGATAAATTCTAATCAATTTGTAGCACTTTTTTCATGACACAGCTTTTCTAAAATAACTTTTTTCGTGGCTTGTGTCGATTGACCAAAAATTTTCTTTTTTTATCTTTAATTTTGTTTTGTTGCGAACAAAACAAGAACTACACGTCCTATCAAAAAGTAGTAAATAACAAATTTTGATATCTTATTTGTATGCATAATCTAGCATAGTTTGACGCTGATCTGCTGAAGGTCATTCAAAATTAAGCAAGGCCGGGGTTAGTTTAACAGGACCACTCTGTATTTCCTCAGGACAAGCTCATTATTGCAGTTACTCAGAAGCATATAAAAAGCCAAGACCATTGCAATGAAATCTCAATACGTGTACGAATACTTTCCTAAATTCTATTATATGTTGAGAATGTCTTTAAAATATACAAATATTTATTGTGGAAAAGTGTATCAAATTATCTATCTTTAATTGTTGAAATAAATAAACTTATCATTTAATAATGTGAAATCATCAATTTTTAATTTACGATTTTTATCAGATGTTGACCCTTTTTAAAATATAAACTTATTAAATTTT
The DNA here is from genome assembly GCA_010014905.2 of Druon quercuslanigerum. NCBI lineage: Eukaryota > Metazoa > Arthropoda > Insecta > Hymenoptera > Cynipidae > Druon > Druon quercuslanigerum. Next base: position 7,860 of record JAAAKG020145415.1, on the reverse strand, counting down.
AATGAGATTCGTGAAAGGTGATTTAAAATAAATAATATTATCATTGTGCAAATGGATACCTGTACGTCAGAGAAATTTTTCGAAATTTATAATTTTTGAACAAAAAGCTTAAGTTACTGCAAAAAACGAATTTTTAGTTAAATTTAAAATTTTGTGATCGAAAAGTTGAAATTTTAACTAAAAAAGATGAATTTTTAAATAAAAAGATTAATTTGCTACCAAAAGCGATAAGAACTCTGAACGCGAAATTTGAATTTTTAAATAAATTAGATTCATTTTCAAAAAAAAATGAAGTTTATAACCAAAAAGATAAATTTTTTACTAAAATTTAGAATTTTCAACAAAAAATTGCATTTTGGAGAATGTTGTTAACCCAGTTGTTAGATTCTGAAACAAAAATTTGGATTTTCAACTAAAAAAGAAGAAAGTTGAATTAAAAAGATTAATTTTCTATCCAAAAGAGACGAATTTTTAACCAAATTTAAGAATTATTATCCAAACAGTGGAATTTTCAACCGAAAAATATAATTTTTCTAAGAAAAGTAATAAATTTACTACTAAAAAGACGAATTTTTGAAAAATTCAAGAATTATGAACCAAAAATTTAAACTTTGAACTAGAAAAGAAGAAATTTTAATCAAAAAGATTAATTTTCTATCCAAAAGAGACGAATTTTTAATCAAATTTAAGAATTTTCATCCAAATAGTTGAAATTTCAACTAAAAACCTAAATTTTTTACAAAAAGAATAACTTTCTACTAAAAACAGCAGTTTATGGACGATCCATTATAGGTCTTGCAAAATCGTTCAATATCTTCGGAAATTCTACAAAATTATTAACTTTACATGAAATTTTGTTTTGTGAGATTCCTAAAATATAAAACGAACTAAATATAAATATCCAATTAAAGATGAGTGTGTCAACTTACTTTATTTAATTTGAAAATGAGAGCATGAGAAAATGAGAAAATTTATGAGAACACTTTTTTCTAGAATTACAAAATTCTATGTAGTATTATTTAAAGTATTCAAAAAGGCGAATAATTTATCGATATAACTTTTTTTAGGTAAAAAACCAAATAACAAAGTTATGGCATTTACAAAAATTCCAACAAACAAACGAAAATGAACATATAAAGCCAAACAACGAACGATATAAAAAAACCTCTGAGGAAGAAAAACGTTGCAATTTAAACCCGCTATATGGCTATTCTAAAAATTGTTTAAACTTTTCCGAAAAATCGAAAATTCAAGTTTTGATTTCACAAAAAAATAAAAAATCTCATTTTGCGATAAAAATGTGTAAGACGCGACAAAAGATTAAGGAACAAAAATTGTGCACCCAAATAATATCTACAATTTACTTTTTTATAGAACGCGTAGTTTTTGTTTTATTCGTAAAAAAGCATTAAAATAGAACATTTTAATTTTTATACAAACGACACAAGCTGCGAAGAAAATTTAGATACAAAATTTATCCATCCAAAAAGGGCTACAAATTTGTTGCCCATCATTTTTTTAAAGGAGGCGTATTTTTTTTTAATTCGTCGTAAGGCTTCCAGTTATAACAATTTACTGCGGATATTTTAATTCGAGTTAACAGAAAATTTTTATTTAACCACAAAGTTACAAATTTTTGTTGCTAAACTTTTCCGTGATACCATTTTTTCTAAGACTTTTAAATTCATTAAAAAAAGGTCATAAATCAATTAAATAAGTTACTAAGAATAATTTTTAGTGGGTTAGAGTAACTACACAAATTTTTAGTAATGTTATAAACAAATTAATTCACAAAAGTCATTTTTTCGTGATTCGCAATGATTAGCTAATTTTAACCCATAGCTTTTGTATAAAGTATCACAGATAATGATGTGCGCTTACAATAAGTTAAGAATAGATAAATTTGTTAGATATTTAAACAATTTTTATAAACAAATGCTCATTTTGACCATTTTTTCATGAATATGATTGATTTTTTTTGCGGAATCAACTTGAAATGTGTTACCAAAGACACCTTGCTGTAATATTTTTCATAGTGGTCAAAAAGTGTGTAAGGTTCTCACTTTACTAGTATACGAAATAAACTCGGGAGAGGAATTAAAGGCAGAGATTCTATCTGACAATAATATTTATTCCTGCTCTAATTGGAAAATACAAGTATCTCGCGGACTTAGAAATATTTCTATATTTTTCCTCTTTAGGAATTTAAACTGAATTTTAGACTCTTTTGGTCTTTTACGTGCGCAATCGGCAAAGAGTGCTCGCAGGCTACTCGTTTCGAAATGTCGATGATTCTAAGTCTCCTCGAGATCTTAGAATTGTGCTTAGGGGGACAGCTATAGAGAGTTGGAGCTCGGCTCAAACAAACTCTACTATAGCTTCCGCGTGCTCGATTCTAAGTCCTTCGGCGAGGACGTCGCAGATCCCTTAATCTCTGCGTACACGAGAGAGAGTGCCTAGGTCCAGGAACTCACATCAGAGCTGAACGGTACAATCACTCAGTCCATGCGATTTTTCCTGGACAGTTTACACTATCTGCAGGGTCCAAGAGCTTTTAGGTCTTAGCCCTGTATCTAGTGTGAACCTTGGTCCACTCTCGCTCGCCAACGAGCACCCCAATGCCAAATCAGGCTCAGCATCCCCTTTTTAAAGTGGGTTTCCCGTGCACACCCCCACGTCTCGCGGAAAAGCGGAGGCGTGATCCCCGCGACTGCGCTCTTAGTGGCGCCTGGATGCTGGACCTGATACTGGCCCTGTATTTGGGGTTGCTAGTCGTAAGAGGATGGAGGAAGAGGATGAAGGAACTCTCCATCTTATGGAGAGTTACCTTACAACAGCCCCCAATTTGAGTGGAAATTTTTACATCTCATAGCAAAGTACAAAATTTCCACTCAAATCCTATTGTGAAAATATTTTATGGTATTCCATTAAAGATAACCAAAGAGTATATCTATATAGTAGTCTATAAAAAAAATATCTAGTGATTAATTGTATTTTCTTATGTACAGTCTTACAAATACATTCTTATTTAATCCTAATACTTATAATTTTCGTAATATTCGATAAGTGCTTATTTGTTCCTTGTCCTTAGCCTTTGTTCGTTCCATTCGTATTAGCTGTTGCTGTGGGGTCCAATATGTTGTATTTTCCTCCTGGGTCATAAGGTTTTAGATTCTGCATTGTGGTATCTGTTATCGACCTGCCGTCCTGATTATTTCTTACTTGTGTAATTTTAGCTATTGTTTCCTTTTTTATTCGTGATTTGTCGATTTTTTCTTTGCTTCTTGTCGTAATTGGATGCAGGTTGGTTTCTGCTCTTCTTTGTTGTTCGTGTGCATTTTCCTGTTGTTTTTGTTTGTCTAAGTTTGAAGGTCTTCCTCTTCTTCTTCTCCTATCTTTCTCTTCCGCTTTATTATCCTTGTTTATGATAACTTCCTTATCTTCCCTTAGTTCCACTTCATTTCGTTTAGGGTCCTTTTGAGTTTTAATGCTTTCTTCCACATCTTGTCTTCTCCAATATTTTTTCAGGTCCAGCGCATGAAACTGTCCTCTTTCTTGTTTATCATCCAGATGTTCTAAGATGTAGGTGTTTCGTGCTACCTGTTTCTTGACTCGGAAGGGTCCATCATACAGTGCCAGAAACTTTGCTACCTTTCCATTCAGAACGCTAGAGATATTACAGGCCTTTATTAATACCTCATCCCCAATCTTGTATTCTGAATTTATTTTGTCTTTGTTTTTAGAAGAATTTCGTTTCTCTCCTTTAGTTTTAATCCGTTCTCTGATTAGAGTTAATTGTTCTTCGTGGTTCCTGATGTGATGTTGTGGTAGTTGGGTGATCCATTTTTCCCAAAAACGAGTCGGTCTTTCTTTAAACAGGGCTTCATGAGGTGTTATTTCTATGGTGGCATGGTAGGATTCATTTAATATGTTTTCTATAGTTTCGAGGTGAGAATACCATGAGTTGTGTTTTTCTGGTGGTAAGAATGTTCTAAAGAAGCGTGCGATTTCACGATTCACTCTCTCAACCATATTTCCTTGTGGATGTCTAACTGAGCTCAGTGTCATTTTAATATTACGTTCCTTTAAAGCCTCCCCCCATTTCTTGCTCGTAAATTGGGTTCCTCGATCTGATAGAATGCATTTGGGATGTCCAATTTTGTCTATGAATTCGTCTAATTTTTGTATAGAAATTTCTCTAGTTGCTTTCCTGACTGGATATAATTTAGTATACTTAGTAAATGTGTCCATCATGACCAATATATGTTGATAACCGCGTGTTGTCCTGGTTAAGGGGCCAAAATAATCAATAGATATCAAATCTAGAGGTTCTTGTGGTAGAACAGATTCCATGGTTATCGATAATCCAACGGTTGAGATCTTGTTCCGTTGACACGAGTCACATGTTTTCAAGTTTACACGAATAATTCTTGCCAAGTGAGGGTAAAAGAAATGTTCATTTAGCATTTTGTATGTTTTCTTTGGATCAATGTGTCCGTATGCTTCATGACATTCCCAGATAAGTCTCTTTAAAATATCTTTTGGAAGAAATATCTTTAATCCCTCCCTTGATTTATGAAAAAATATCTCCTTTTCTATGGTATATCTTTTATTTGAAGTTTTTGATATTTCAATCTCTTGAATAATATTGTCTATTTGTTGATCTTCTCTTTGTTTTTCTTTTAAATTAATAAGGTCGTCTTTAAGTTGGTCTGTGAATTTATATGTTAGATGTTGGATTAAAAAGGTGATTACTCTGTCATTTGGATTCTCCGTACTTTCAGGTTCTGGATCCAACATAACATCTTCTAGTAGTTCTTGTCTGAAGTCGTAGAGTCTATTCATTGATTGCAATACTTTATTAGCCGCTTCTCTTGTGTTTAAGAGAGCGGCTTCTCCCAGTTTTCCGGAATCGTGTCTCTTTCGGTAGGTTCTTCTTCCTGTGGTAATTCTTCTTCTTCTTCCTTCACATTAATATTTTGTACTCGGAAGGGTGTTGGTGGCTGCCTGCGCCAATTACCTGTCTCGTAGCCCCTATTGTACCCGCCCATACCTGCAGGTTGTTGCGGGTGGTTTCGTATTGGGCCTCGCCTTGAAGCTACGGGATGTGCAGGTGCTGCTGCGTGGGCTTCTCCCTTTGCACGCTGCCCCCCATACCACGGCGTTTTCCAGGGTCCTATCATTGTGCCTCTTTCTTCTGATTTTCTTTAGTACGTGTTTTTGGGTTCCTCCCTCCGGTTGTTGATTTGTCCTATTTTATCGAAGGTTTCCAACAATTCTAGGAGTTTGTCCACCTCCTGGATTCCACGACCAATAATTGCACATTTAATTTCTTCATTAAAATGTCGGGATAATTTGTGAATTATCTCTCTCTCGGATAACGGTGGATTCAGTTGCTTCGCTTCTGCATATATGCTTATCGCATAGTTTGTTCTGGAAATATTTTTTTGTTGCGAGTAGTTTCCAAATTCTATATTGCTACGTACTTCATGTTGAACCTGTTCTCCCCAGTATCGTTTTAAAAAGCGCACTTTGAAGTCGTTTAAAGTTCGTATGTCTGCCTTCACTATCTGCCACCAATTTGAGGCTGCACCTCATAGTGATAGTTCTATTAGATAATGGGTTTCATTATCTGTTGGTTGAAAAGCTTCCCAGTATTGCTGTAATTGATTGATGTACAGAGTGGGATTTTCTTCATCTTTAAAACTAGGTAATTCATATCGGATTTGTGATCTCCTGATCTGGCTGTTTTCATCCGAATTTCTTGATCCATTTGTGTGATGAGTTGGTTCGTCTTCTATTTCTTGTGTGTTTTCTCTTGTCTGGAATCGTTTAATCTCCTGTCTCAGCATTTGAAATTCTTCTTTATTTTGGTTGTTGACTTCTTCTTGTGTGTTTTCCCATCTTCTTATTTCCGTTTGTATCTTCTTGATTAAGACCGATTGACAAAGAACCAACAGGTGCACAATGTATTTTACGTAAAACAGAATCTACTGCCGATATTTCTGTGATAAAAAAGCATGCAGAGGAAACGAAAAATTCCAAACTTGTGAAAGGTATACCTATTAATTTTTCTACTTTATCTTTATGTATACTTTACGCTTTATTTTAATTTTATCTTCTACTTTCAGTTTTTATTCATTTTATTTATTAGTTTTTTTTATATTTTATCAAATTTGTTATCATTCATTCAAAAAAAATTGTTAATAAAGAATTCCCTGATTTATATTTAGTTTAATTGAAATTTAATAAAGACAAGTTCAAATTAAAAAATTCAATCCGATATATGAAACGTAATTGTATTATTTCCATAGAAAGATATTAAAATTATAAAAATTGAATTTTTCAACTTTTTAAATCTAATATTTGCCTATATCTATTATAAACTTATATTTAAAAAATATAAGAAAGTATTTTACAAATTTTTTAAAAGTTAAAAATAACATATTCCTTGTTATTTTGTTATTTTTTATTTATATGTAAGCGTAATGAACTTTTCCTTCAAATTAAAAAAAAATTTAATTATGTAATCAACATAATCTAACTTTTACAGGAGTCCCGAATGCTTCAATTCAACAAATGTTGACTATTTGTACGCAACAGACCAATGAAAAGAAAAAAACATATCAGAGATGTTAAAGAGGCTGAGATAAAGTTGTGCGGATACTTTGTTGAACACAACTTAACATTTAATTCTTTTGATCATCTTCCTGGTGTTTTAAAGTCCGCTTTTCCTGACTCAAATATTGCAAAATCAATTAAACTTGGAATAACTAAAGCGACTGGAATTATTAAAAATGTCATTGGAAAATGTCATACTGAAGATTTAGCTTCTATTTTGAAAACCTCCAAATTCAGCACCATAATAGATGAATTGACAGATATTGGCACTGTTAAAAATATGGCTGTTTGTGTTCGCTTTTTTGATGGAAAATCTAAGTCTACAAATAAAAAATTTTGAAAGCTGGTGAATGTCTTCAATGGAAAAGATTTTGATGCAGCTAATGTAGAAGCCACTGCCAGTCATTTATTTGAGTGTTTGGTGCAATGTTTTGAATCAGGTAATGTACCTGTAACTCAACTCATTGGTTTTGCCAATCAGGTTTGTAACACAATGTTTGGAAGGGAAAACGGTATGGCTACGAGAAGTGGCATGAAGAAAGATTAGTTGCCGCAGAATCCATCTACAATGATCTTAACAATCCATTTATTAAGATGTTCTACTTCTTTTTATAGTGGGTTTTACCAAAGATCGTTGGAGTGAATGAATATTTTCAAAGTGACAAAGTTTTCATCCCTCACGTGGATGGAAAAATGAAAAATTTGTGTACCGAATTATTATTAGGATATATGAATCTTGATCGTCTCAAAAAAGTCAAACTTCAATTCATCAATCCTGCGGATGATTCAATGTTTGTACCACTAAACCAAATTTACATCGGGATCAAAGTTATGCGTGAACTTCAAACTGCCGAAATTGCAAATAAAACAGATGAAGTGTTCGATTTCCTATATCGATATCGTCAGTTTTTAATTACTGTGTGTAAAGAAATCAAGAAGCGTTATGGCTTCAGAGAGAATAATCTTTTTTCGAAGGTAGCATGGCTAAATCCTGAGGTATACAAAACAACCAATTAGTATTGAACCACTTATCAAAGAAGTGACGCGTATTGTTTCTCTTGATAATATGAATTTAATACAGGCCATCGATGATCAGTGGAGAAATTTACTGGTTCAAGGTAAGAGAAACAAAAACTTTAGAAGGGAAAAAAGATTATAGAGAAATTGGGCAGTTTGCTTTAGACATTTTTTCATTGCCACATTCTAGTGCCACTTGTGAACGAGTCTTTTCCAAAATAA
>JAAAKG020145414.1:0-10894 GCA_010014905.2 Druon quercuslanigerum | reverse complement strand
GATTTCGAGGGGCAGTACATACAATAAAAATGGAAATCGGAACTAATTAGCCTAATATTTAATTACAAAAATATGAAAAAAGCGAGCCGTGGAGCAGCGTGCGAACTCTGAGGTGCTAGAAATCTTTTTAATTTACAATTACAATCGATTCTTGTGTGTTGTAAACTCTACAACGTCACACCCTTAATTCTGCGTAATTGATTCCAATTGGACTTTTCGTGCATTTTTTTAATAAAAAGTAGTATGTAAATATCGTGCAAAAAAGCAGACATCCATGAAGGTTGTGAAGCGGACATCGTCCTACTTGAACTGCTAAATTCACAACGTTCATGAAAAGTCCGCTTTTCCGTACTCGCACCAAAATGTACTATTCTGTCAAAAATTCGATGATACTTTTTTGAAATTCGAATTCTGCTAATATTGACAATTCAATTTCTAACTCCAAAGGGTAAATATTTGTTGACACTACAAATTTTAAGGCGTCAAGAGTTAAGATTTATAAAAATTCAATTGAAAAAGTAATTTGTCCGATTACACTGGCTTTACTTTTTAGATTAAAAGTTGCATTTTGATTCAACAATACCTATTACCTATACATAAATCAATTTTTTTATATAAAGTTTGGAATTACTTAAATGATATGTAACGCAAATCATCACCTTCGAAAATAAAAACAAACATTTCTGCACCATTTTTAATTAATAAATTCTCCCCTCACAGCAATATGATATACCAGGATATGGCAGGGGTATTCAAGTTTACGCCTTGCAGGGTATTACGACGGGTTATTCTGGGTCATAAATGGGACATCGTATTGTTGTTAGAGTTACAATTGAAAAATCTTTTACGATTGATTTCCAAGTTTATAACCTTTTGAGGAGAATTTTCTTTATTTCCCGAGTATTTAATCACGAAAAAGCTGAGATTACGTGATTATGTGTTCTTTAGACCCTAGGCGTCCTTACAAACTCATGCGAATAAAAAACCCGCTTCTTTTATGTTCATGTCTCTCCACCGTGGCTCTTAAGTGATATAAAAAGGATAAAAATAATAAAATAATAAAAAAATAAATAAAAAAATAATAAAAAAGAATAAAAATAATAGATGCATTGGGCATTAATACTTTTGGTTCGTTGGAAAAAACGTGTGATCGGGGAAACAAGCCAAATAATTTTGTACTTTTTGCTCACAATATGAGGACAACGCTAAGGGTTCCATGATGGCAATCATAAGGGCTCCATGATGATTACCATGAGGGCTTCAAGCTTAATCAGGGAAGCTCATGTTGGACACCTATGGATTAACATATAGTTGTCATGAGGGGCTTGACGTGGGCCCCCGAAGGCTGGAGGGCAATCAATATAGGCCTCTACGGGAGCCCGCTTAATTTTTAAAAGAGGCAACTTGTGTCATTTAGTTTAAAATTTTCATTTCTTTTTTTTTAATTTAAAAAATACTATAAATCTGATATTTTTCCCTTTATCAAAAATAGTCGTAAATATACATTGTTCGAATTTGCGAGTCCTATGAATATCTGCACATAAAATGTTCAAATATTGATAAAAATTGTATAAAAAAATTTTGAAAATGCTCTAACTATGTTAATTTTTTATCGAAAATAGCTTGTGATCGAACTCGATCTATCTTTTTGGTCCCTAAATCTATTTGCCAAGGAACAATCCAATTCGATTAGCCTTTCAAAAGTTATCCGATATACAGACGACAAAGGCATCTACAACTACGACGACAACGATAGATCGTAAAACGGATTTTTTTTGTTTCATTGAGTCTTGTAACGCGGAGATTTAAAGAAATCAACAATAGTTAGCTATCACATAAAAACAATGCCTTCTAATTATGATGAGAATGTAAACAGATTCTTTGATTAAAACAACATTTCCTTGGTATAAAGAAAAATATTAATTTGCTCTAAGACAAAGAAAAGTGTCGTTGATTCAAAGAAATTGAAAAAATTATGTCAAAGAAGGAGTTCCTTTAATTGAAAACGAATATTTTTCTGAGTATAATTATTTTGTTGAATATTCAACTATTTCTTTGAACAGATTTTTTAAAAATTAATCTTTTTATTTGACAATTCATCTTATTTGGTCAAAATTTCGTATTTTTAAAAAATTAAAAATGCAACTTTTTGGTATGAAATTAATCTTACTTTGGTCAAGGATACAACAATTTTTTCGAAAATTTGTCTTCTTTAGATGAATTTTACTGTTCTTGATTTTTAAAAATCGTTTCTGGTTCAAATATCCACTATTGGAGTTTTCGTTGCGAATTTTTCCTCTTTTTTGTTGAAAATTTAAGTTTTATTATATTATTATATTATTATTATTTAGTTAAAAATTTAATTATTGTGCTGAATATTTAACAATTTTACTAAAAATCCATCCCTTCTGTTTGAAAATTTAGCTATTTGGTTACAAATATATTTTTTGTTGATCATTTATATTCATGGGTTTAAAAGGCAACAAGTTTGTAGAAAATCTTTCCAAATGCACAGAACGCGTTCTTGCAGAATTGGGACGCGCTCAACGCGTTATGGTCGATTTAAAAATTACTGAGCATTTTCGTTTCCGTACTAAAACCTGAATAGGTGTAGTTTTAGGTGTACGGAGCGACAAAATCACGACTGCATGTTCTGTGGTGCGAGAAACACACAGAGCTATCGCACTTTTCGCATCAACGTCTGCGAAACCATGGCTGAGTACTTTAAAAAAGGGGCTATATAAGCGTCCGTCTACTTTACCACAGCCTGAACAAGCCGACAGCAGGGAAAGAGAGGTGACACTAAGACCAAACGCACGCAGGCATCCGATAGAAGATGAGCGATTTTTTATGACCCGGAGAAACATCAACCTCCAGGTTTCTACCAAACCTAAAGATCTGGATGAAATGGATGAAGAACTTCGTGGACAATTTTCCGAAGAATCCGACCTCTGGACTATCAATTGGTGTGTGTACAGTACAGCGAGAGCTTTGGCCGATGCGAAACATAAAACAAAACCAACAGTTGATCATAAGAACAAAAGACGAATGCATCAACTCGCCATAAAGATAGACTGGGCAAGACAGTGCGCCTCCCGCATTCAGTGTGTGATTGACTAGATAAAATCTGGCAGAAATTTTACCGCCAAGGTTAGAAAGTTCACTCGCGAACACCAGATCTATTGCTGTCTATCAGGCTGCATTTTGTTGAGATAATATGGATACTATCTGACGCTAAGAGAAGTCCAGAGCGGAGAAAGAGAGGTGGGTCAGAGAAAACCAACAGTTTTTCTCTGACCCATCTCGACTCTTTCAAGATCCTCCAGTTACTTGTGACCACCCGCCAAAACCAGATGAGCTCGAAGTGTTTTGAAGAGAAATCTACAAAGTGCAACGCAGACTGGACGAAGACACAGAGAACATAAATAGCTTCAAGGAGCTGTGTGATGACCTCTTAACAGCACATGAGGAAGAATGCCTACCCATCCCTACCGAGAAGGTGAAGAAAGTATTGAGAGGTCTGAAAAATTATTCCGCTCCAGGACCAGATGGTATCAAGAACTTCTGACGGAAGAAGTTTACTTCAACCCATCAGAATCTGGCCCGCATTGTCACCTCATATTTGAAGTCCGAAGAGCCAATTCTGAAGTGTTTGGTGAAAGGGCGCACAGTAATCCTGCCGAAAATGGGCAACTTAGCTGACCCAAAGAATTACAGGCAAATCATTTGTCTGAACACACTGTATAAGATAATTACAGCTATCATTAATGATAGGATTGTTTGGACAATCGGACCTGTGTGGCAAGAAATTTATGAGCAACGCGGGTCAAAGAAAGGCGTAGCAGGATGTCGGGAGAACCTGCTCATTGATAGATGTGTCTGCAAAGATGCAGCATCGTACCAGCGTGACCTATCGATGGCGCTGTACGACATTTTTGCGTTGAAGAGACTTATACATATCTGGACGTCCCACAGAGCCGCATTCAGGATGAGACATCTATCAGGCATTATTCCTGAACTGCCACAACTTTAAAAGTCATGTCTTCTGATTGCCTTCAAATCTCCAGAGTTTGTTTGCCAATATGATACTAGTATATTTACCAATTTATAGACTTTTACCAAAATCCCTTCTCAAACAACAGGGGGTGAAATTTGCGTCTCCCAGGCAAAGCGGGTGTTTTCAAATGGTCATAACTTCCTCAGGGCCACGCGCGGATTCAAAGTCACCTGCGACGACAAAAGAAAGCAGATTTTGTTTAAATCTTCAACATTATGCCCACCTTCGGTGTGTGTCAGGAATATCTAAATCACCGCATCCATCGTGGAGCGGACTAAAGTAGTTATACCGATCCTTATTTGGTATGCGCCCACTTTGATAGAGATATCAGTGAAGAGAAAAAAAACTCATAGTCCATGGTGAATCTTTTACAGAAATAGGAATTTCAAACATTTTTACAACAGGTCAATTTAATTGACCTGCTGCAGTTTTCAGAATCAATTAACGAATTTGTCAATCAGAGCCTACATGGACCATAATTATTCGGGCCAGATGCCATTTTGTAGGAGACAATTTCTCCTGTAGTACCAGTAATCTCCGACGGAGTGCAGACGGAGTTAGTGTATTATTGATAAGAGAACAATCTGGCACGTTGTGTAGAGGAGATCCAGCGAGAAAGTTAGCTGGTGTTAAGGCGACCAGATCATTCGGATCGTCCTTTAACGACTATATCGGTCTCGAATTCAGACAGGCTTTTACATGAGCAAGGAACGTTGACATTTCCTCGAAAGTGAGGATGGTATCACCCGAAACACGCCGAATATGCTGTTTCACGGAACGAACTGCGGCCTCCTAAAGTCCACCGAAATGTGGAGCTGCAGGCGGATTAATTTCCATTGAATCTGGTGATTCGTAAGATAACGTACTATTTTAGAATCTTCAGCTGATGCTGCAGAAAACATTTCTCGTAGTTGTCGATCAGCTCCCACGAATTTAGTGCCGTTGTCACTATACAAAGTCTTAAAAACTCCTCGACGAGCCGTAAATCTCTTAAAAGTGGCGATAAATGAATCTTTAGTAGCATCTAAAGCGACTTCAAAATGAATCGCCCGAGTAGCACAACAAATGAAGATGACAATATAACCCTTATCATTCTTGTGACCCCGCCCTTTGGAAGTAAGTATCCAGATAGGGCCGGCGTAGTCAAAACCAGCCTCAACGAAGGGTCGCGAAGTTTTTTTGACCCTGAAAGGTGGCAACCGAGCCACCACTTGAGTACAAGGTAACGCACGATGCCGAGAACACGTCACACAACGACTCAACACCTTTTCTACTGCAAAGCAGCCCGATAAGGTCAAGTATCTTCTCTGAAGATATGAAAGAGTCAATTGTGGACCTCTGTGCATCATAAACTTATGTCCGTCCCTAATGTTTAAGTTGTTAATGGAGAATCCTTTAGAAGAATGTATGGACATCGTTTGTCACAGTATAGAACGCCGAGAGACAGACGACTTCCCAAATGTAACAGGCCGTCCTCATTCAAGAAAGGCAGAAGTTTAGCCAATGAACTTCTATGTAGCAGGGGGAGTCGCTTCTCGACGTTACGGATTCCTTCTATCGTCATTCTCTCGCTGTGCATATGCGATCAGGCGCCGCAAAGCCAAATCAATTATAATAGATGTTAGAAGACATGGTGGATTGTCGATGCATTTCTTGCGAAACCATGCTAAAATTGTACACAGAGAGCGGTGACACTCAATAATTTTATCAAGAACGAGTATTTCGTAAGGAATGACCAAGGTGGCTCTTCTTCAAAGATAGCAGAAAGTACTGCCTTCCATTCCTCTCGATTGATAGCAGGGACAATATCCTCTATTGAATTAGGCCAAATTTCCGATGATTGAGCCAACCAAGATGGACCATGCCACCAAATTCTATGATCTCGTAACTGTGATGGTGCAATTACCTTCTGAAGGGCAATCTGCAGGGTTGTCGATTCCAGGTACATGTCGTCAAGTAGCATCAGGTAGAATCCTTTGAATTTCAGAGACTCGGTTAGGTATGAAAGTCATCCAGCGTAGTGGATGACCTTATCCTATCTAGAGTAATGGCAGAATCAGACCACAGATATGAATGTACTAAAGATGTCAAATTCACCACAGATCGTATGTGTTTCCACACGAATTAGGAGGACTTCAGCACTCAGGAAAAAGATAGTCACAATTTGTTCATTGATGTTAATTTTAAAAAGAAAAATGCTACAAATATAAAATAAAAAGAGACGAGCGGAATGCAGGGTTGGTAACCTGAACCGTGGCGTGGGTAGAGCGGTACTGAATCTCTCCTCGCCCGACCTCAGGACAATTGACTAGTGGACGCGCAGGTGCACGAGAGAGTCTTTCGCGACGCGGAAGAAAGAAGATCTTTTTTAAATCTTCAACACATGCATTTTTATTCAGTGAAATCTGTTGTTTTTAATTTTTCAATTTTTATTTAAAAAATTGCCATTTAAAATATTTATTTAACATTTTCTACTCTTCGGGAATTTTTTATTTTTTTAAAAGTATTTTTAAACGAAAGTTGGACTTTTTCCAGTAAAACTGTTGTTTGGCATTTTGGAACTGACAATAGTTATGTAATTATGCGAAGATATTTGAGCGAAACCCTTCCTCGCGCGCTCGGACAGGTCGGCCAGTCCAGCCGAAGCACCAACCGACGTTGTTTCGTTCAAATTCGATTCATTTAAACATACTTTTCATAGGAACAGAGACTTTCCAAAAATTAAATTTAGCTGTTCTTAATGCATCGAAAATTTTTGCTGATAGTTACTGTTTTACTGTATATTTTCATCATTACCGTAACATAAAACAGACTTGTGAAAGGCTTAAATCAATTAAAAATAGTTAAACTGTTCATTTAAACAATTTATACAGGATTCGTCCTTTCTTTTGCTGGATTGAACTTGGTCTCGTATATAGCCTAAAAACAAAAGACATCCACGTACATAGATTTCCATTTTTTGGCATCAAGCAAAACGTTGCATTGCGTTACTCTACTCTGACTTCAGTCTGCTGAAACGTAAAAGCAGCCAACGTGTAGTGTTTAGAATTTTTCTGTGTGTGTTTTCTGTGAGTCCTTGAGTTTCGTTTTTTGTTTCTGAGTTGTATACATTTATGAATTGTTTATCCTTTTTTTCTGTGGTGTTTGTTTATTTACTTCAGGTTATAAGTTTGTTTTCAAGTCTCTTTGCGAATCGCTGCTTACGAAGAAAAGTGAGATCCCAAGTTTAATCCAGCCAAAGAAAGGACGAATCCTGTATAATTTGCAAATATGAATAGTTTAAACTATTGTTAATTGTTTTAAGCCTTTTACAAGTCTGTTTTATGTGACGGCAATGATGAAAATATAAATCAAAACCTCAAAAAAAAAACATTATGGAGGGGCGAGGGATGAACGCTCTTTTAAAAAATACTTGTTTTCCCTAATTTGTTTCTATGCGAAAATTTTCGATGCATTAGGAACCGCTGAAATTAGCGTTTGGAAAGTTACTGTACCAATTAAAAGTATTTATGAATGAATCTCATTTAAACGAAACAACGTCGGTCGATGGAATCGGCTGGAATGGCTGAGCTGTCGCTCGGATATCTTCGTATAACTACATAACTATTTTCAGTCCTAAAATTCCAAACAACATTTTTATCGGATAAAAGTCAAACTTTCGTTTAAAGATACTTTAAAAAAATGAAAACTGCCTGCAGAGTAGAAAATGTTAAATAAACAATTTGTATGGTAATTTGTTTATAAAAATTAAAAAATTAAAAACAATAGCTTTCACGGAATAAGAGGGCAAGCAAAATCATTAAGGAATCATTCATACAAAATTTAATTCTCATTTATGGAAAGGAAGTCCGGGGAATGCAAATTTCCCCCCTGTAGTTTGAGGCGGGAATGGTAGTAGAAGTCTATAAATTGGTAGGTATACTACTATCATATAAGCAAACAAACTCTGAAGATTTAAAGGCAATCGGAAGACATGACTTTTAAAGTTGGGGTAGTTCAGGAATAATGCCCCCTATGAAGGATACTCTCCGAAGCAGATTTAAACTTTTCCTCCAGAAGATTTGGTCTTCCAAACTTTCGGCGAGTAAAAAAGTATCTGCAACGAACATGCTTACCGTCCCGGTAGTAGTCTATTCATTTGGAGTGGTTCCATGGACAAAGAACGAGCTTAGATCCCTTGATATCGGGACACGAAAGTTTATGCACATAAACAAAAGCATGTATCTTAAGGGGGCACTCCCTATAGAGGCTTCAAATAATGCAGATTTTTTATTGCTTTAATTTATAGTTTGAAACCTGTAGAAAAAGATGCAGTTAGTGATTTTGGTAAATTCTCAAAAATGTCGTCCAGCGAGCCTTTGAGCGCTTCTGCTTCGCTTAGAGTCACGATCCATCACATCAAGGTCCCGCAAATCCAATGCTCAAATACGTTCGACGAACGGAAACGGACAGAACGCGAAGCCAACTTCCTGAAATATATGAATAGTCTGAATAGCTAACTAGTCGGTAAGTCACAGAATCATCCGTTTTTCGTTTTCCGAAATTTTAAACGCGATTATCTCGAAACTTTTTTTCAATGATTTGAACATCGGTGTACACGATTACTCGAAAACAATTTGACCGATCAGCTCATATTTAACACACGTTTTTAAGATACTTATGTTTAATACAGAAACCTAAGACCGACTAAAAATTATCAAAATAAACATGTTTTTGTCTGGGTCAAAGTTTGAAATTTTTCTGAAAAATTAACTTTCTTGTTCTAAGGCCTCCCTTTTAGCCAATCATAATTATTTTCTCAATATTATTGGTTCATCCAGTGACCAAATGTATATACCTATCAATTTTTTTGCGCAGACTGTTTTGGATAATCCTACGAGGTGCTGGAGTGTTCACTGCATTCGGCGTCCCTTCCGAACAGCTTCACAGGGACTGTTTATATCTTCACCATTATTTATTTTTTTAGACAACAAAAATAGTTTCGTAAACTATAATTATATGATAAAAAGATACACTATGCAAAAATATATACATTCCTTACCCTCCAACAAAAATCAAGAAAATCGATTAAGATTTGGCGTTCTAAAGGGGGTGCCCCCTTAAGTCTTCTGTTCCGCGACTCTACATCTCACGCCGTTAAGGTGGTCGCGGAATATTAAATCATGAATGTCTTCACAGCAGGATTATTCTGGGTACAGCACACAGAGTCGCAAACGGAAGAGACCCTCTTCTTAAACTGGTCAGGAAGCATAAAGAAGTGGGCAAAGGAGCGTTTCTGTAAAAAGCAGCGGAGGAGGCTGCTGAAACACTCGCAAAGGAGAAAAGCTTCCGGGAACAGCTCCTCGATAAGAGGATGCACATCATCTTCCACAGAAATTTGGAGGATCGTTTAATGTCGTGTGAGCTAATTTTTGCTTTCCTCAAATCACCCGGATTGAATTCGGGCACGGAGGGTTTCATATTGGCATGTCAAGATGGTGTCATTTCCACCTTAACATACCGTCGCCACATTTTGAGCCATGACATTTCCGATGATAGCTGCAGGACGTGCCATGCACACCCTGAGCATCTAGGACACATACTATCTAGTTGTCCAACTCATGCGGAAACAAGCTACATCCAAAGGCACAATGCGGCACTAAGAGTGCTGTATTACTATGTCTGTCACTCTTACGGCATAAACCTTAATATCGCTCCGCAAAACGCTCCTAGGGAAATAGAGTCAATTGTCGAGCATAAGAAGTGTCGCATATACACCATCTGAAAAAACATCATAGACAAGGAGAATAAAAAGAAAGAGAGGTATAGAGAGAGTGTTATAAGGGAGTTTTGACGATTGTAACTGGAATATTCTGTTAAATTAATCGTCCTTATCATCGACGCTCTTGGAGGTCGTCCTTGGGTCGCTTTGTGTCCTCAGGGTGCACGAAACGGTCCTATGACGTGGATTTATCTGAAATTTTACCACGATATCCCTGGGATCGGGTAGAAATTTTCAGATTACCACCAGTTCCCGGTAAAATCCTGCGGTACCAAGCAGGATGGCTTCAATTTGTCCCGTTCGCTGCTGTTCAGTGGCATAGCAATCCCCTATCCAGCCATACAGGTCATTGGTAACAACCTTTCCGAAAGATGAATGGTACCTCGGCGAGGTGTCTTAAATGGTGACTACATGATACCAGGCGACCTTTGAAAGTATGTAGCCTTATCCTTGCATGCGGGGCCCTATAGAGACGGACCCACTCTTTTGCCTAGCTACTCGTGGGAACAAGAATGACACCTATAACTCGAAAATGGGTCGGAAAACAGTGTCGATCACCTTAGAGTGCAGGTGGAAAGGATTATTTGCTACACTGCTACGATGCCAGAATTATCCGTGTTCATGCTGGCTTTATGCCGCTATGCACCCTCTATGGTGCCAGAAACGCCCAGAGCTTCAGCACGTTTCAGATCTGTCATTGCGAAATCAACGTGCTTACCTCTTTAAAAATGGATATATACGCGAAACTCTTCCCCAACCGCGGCTTCAGTAAGCTGCAGACGAAGATGAGGAAGTGACATTAAGACCAACCGCGGAAAGCGGTTTGGAAAATGATAGCGATTTCAGGACGAGAAGGGACATTGACATGCAGGTTCCTTCTAAGTCCCAATATCTAGCTGAAATAGATGCCTCCCTTTGAGAGGATATCTCGAGGGAGTACGACCTCTGGACCATCGCACATTGGGGACAGAATGTTCAAAACCACCTACAGGTCGCAAGTCTTAACCAAATCAAACAAAATTGGGCTCAAAATGTTTGTAATTGAATTACAAAGAGACTCACGAAGCCAAATTTTT
>JAAAKG020145413.1:0-10894 GCA_010014905.2 Druon quercuslanigerum | reverse complement strand
GAAACGTTCAGGAAGGCTTCCCTGTCAAGGAAGCCTCCAGAACGACAGCACTGAAAAGTCCCAGCTGGCAAGAAATGAAGGTAGCCGAAGCACGGCTTACTAGCCTATAACTTAGAGCTCTGAAGTAATGCGTTAAGCGGTCCCGGAGCTGTAGGTTGGCAGGAAAAGTGATTTAAGGTTTAGTGGGTAGGTGCGGTTATGGTAAGTCCCACTCTCACCTTCGTTCCTTGTGGACTATGCGCCCATGCATGCGCCTCAGGTGTATGTTAGTACACGTGATGCACATATATTGGGCTCGTGCTCCCCAAGGTTCGAATGTGGTTAGTGCATGAGCATTTCTCCGTTATTAATCCTTCCACAAAAAAAACAAAAAAAAAACTAAAATTTGACTGAAAGAGATCGCAGAGGGACACTTGTTCGTGAACACCGACATCATGAGTACAACGAAAATGATGCACGAGCTGTAACTGTTCAAGCAGCTATTCATGTTGATCCAGAAATCCGTAAAGTAAGTACAAAGTGTCATTTTTGTAACTAGTCACAGAGAAGTCACATTGTCAACGTTGTCACTTTTGTAACTGTATAGTCATAGTCTTTACACCTTGTCCGAAATGATTATTACTGTCTGGGTGTCTTTGGGTAGGGGCCCCCCTACAGCCTGAAGTCTACAAAAAAAATTCATATGGGCACAAAATTCAGTCTGAGAAGAATCGTCTTGAGCTTTAAGAGACCTTTAAAATTGACTTTTGTGAAGAATCTTGAACGTTTTTTAACCCCGAAGAAGCAAGACAATTAAGAAAAAGGGCATCTAATCGTTACTCAGATATTTTACCTTAATTTTTTACCTTTACAGGGGTAAAAAAAAAATTTTCCACAGGTCATTTTAGACATCCAATTTCCCGCTCTTTTTAAATCCGCAGTCAGAAATAGATGTTCTCATTTAAGAAAAAGGTCTTACCTCCATTTGAACTTGAAAATTGAACTCAAGGTCAAAATTGGTAGTACAGTCAAATGTCCCCCTCGATCCTGGTCAACCCTTGCCAGAACCATTTCTTTGTAGATAAAGTATATTAGAAAATATTTGGGATTATAGATTAAAATCGGTCGCCGTGTATAACATATTTTAAATAAATTTTAATACGATATATGCTTTTGATTTGAGTGTTAGATAATTTTAAACAACTGGAAGATCAGTTTATAGTAATTTTTTTCTAGTGAATCCTCACTTATAATTTAAAAAATCGTAATTACAATGACATTTAAAAACTAAAAAATCATTTTAACCTCCATTTTGAATTGCTCGCCAATATAATTGATATTGATTAAGTAGACTAACATTTCGTCACACTTGGTCAGCGAATAATAATGTTATCTTTGGAATGAAGGACGATGACCATCATAAAGGCCCACTCGCTACAATAACATCAACATTTAAGAGCGTTAATTTTGATTTAGCTGAGGTAGCAATCACGGATGTTTTAGGCTGTGCAAAAATAAAGGTAATCGTCCTGTACTTATATAGTTAATTGCAGCAAATCGGTGAAACATGTCTTCACTAAACTATCGCAGGTTAAAAAGCTTAATCTCGTTATCGCACATGTTCGTTTCATGTAGGAAAGAGAACAGTGGAAAGAACGTCGTTCCCAGGAAGAGCGCTTGAAGATAATCGGAAGCCGTGCTAATATTAAAAGAAATAAATTATTCGTTGGCGATAAAAAAATCGCATCTGATGAGATACAATTCCTGATTAAAGGTAACAAAAAACGCAAGATTCAGGACGACATCAGTGATTTTGTACGCTAAAGAATGATTTGACAGCATACCTAGCTGAAAGTTCCAGTCTTTAAGTCTCAAGTTGAAGTGCGTCCTAACTTATCTTCTAAGATCATCTTGTGGAACATGCGTGGTTTCTCTAACCTCAAAGATATTGAAAATTAATTCGAGGGCTCGGATATATTGTGTGCGTATAAAACTATGTTAGAATCACCAAGTCTGCATACTTCAAATTTCTTCTGGGATATGCAGCTGTTTTCATTCACGAGCTTGGAGAGAACCAAAGTCAGTGAAAAAGGTGGAATTTTAGTGGCTTTGGATAGTCGAGTATATTCTTTACATTGAGTTTAGTTATCTCAAGATATTATTATACTTAAGGTTATCTTAAGGAAAACCTTGATATTGTTTTATTCTCAATACGTCATATGTATTCGCACGTGCCTACAATCATTGGAGGTGATTTTACGTGTAGAGTATGTACGCTTAATGAGCCTGACGAAATTAATTTTTTGAACTATCACAACTTCTCTGTTGTTCGGACATCGGATGACTCTGTGATAAATAATAGGGGTAAGCAATTCGCTCATTTTATGGGCAACAATGGGTTTTGTCTTCTGAATAGTAGATCCCGAGAAGATTCACCTGCGAACTTCACATTTAAACGACCTTTAGGTACAAGTGTAATTGATCTTATATTGGACTTGGTTTAAGGGCTTGCATTGTTGAATGATTTTAAAGAGTTACCAGTATGGACGATGTCTGATTACCTGCCTGTCTCTCTGACTATGCATTTTGTTTACGACGACGAGTATTATAAACGCAGTCAAGTTAATGACTCAAGAAATGTAAATCCAATGTTTGATAACAGTAAAATTATTAGTAAAATTACACTTCTTAATGAAGATGTTAACTTCTTGATTGATAATTTAATAGCTGTTATTTTTGATACTGCTAAGGAATTAGGTATGGCTCATAAGGTGTCAGGTAAAAAGGGATTAGATATGCTGACAAGCCTTGGTTCGACAAGGATTGTCGCGTGGCTAGAAGTGGCATGCTCGTAGCGTTTCAGGCCTTTTAGGGAATTGATAATAATGAGGATTATGATTATGAGGATTATGATTATGAAAAGAAAATTGCTGATCAAATAGCTTCTGCCCGTGACTCATAAACCTTTTGGTCTATTAGCAATAAGAGGCGTAAGAAATTTTTTTGCACCTAACATTATTAATATAGACAAGTGGTACAAATGTCTTCGATATTTATTTCCTATTAAAATAATTAGTCACCCTCTTGAAGTATGTAATTCTCATCCTTTGCTAGACAGCTCTATAACATTTTATGAGCTGAAGTCAAGTCTAAAAAATGTAAAGATGCTAAAGCAGCGGGATCTAACCTAATTAATTCTAATTTTTTTAAATGACTGCCTGAGAACTGGTTACTCTATTTGAAACAACTATTCAACAACATTTTTGAGACTGAAAAAGTGCCAAATGCTTGATGGTGCCTGACCACGACTATGCTACTTAAAAAGGGTGATGCCTGCATACCCAACATCTTTGGTGAATTGCATTGCAAACATTTTTACGCAAATTGTAACTTGTAGACTAAATACTTGGAGCGAAGACCATGATGCAATTCCCGAATTTCAATCTGGTTTTAGAAAAGGACGGGTCTGTTTGGATGATCTTTTTACCCTGCATTCGGTAATGGAGATACACTTATGACAACCAAGAAGTGCAGGCTACCCAGCATCTGCAGATCGTAAAAGTGTATCTTCATCAGTTCCACATGATCTGTTATTGAATAAATGACATAATCTTGGTTTAAGCTCAAAAATAACAAATATCCTCACAAATTTTTACGAAAATGCGTATTCTTGTAGAAGAAGAAATCTCAGCACAACCTAATTTGTTAAGGTATAGCAGGGTGTGCTACAGAGAGATTTCCAAGTCCTCTCTTATTTTCTATATTCACTAGTGACTTTGAAACTTTTTTATTATATCAAGGTCTTAGAGGTCTCTTTGTAAACAGTGTGCTACGGTTTTTATTGTCGGCATACATACAGTTAGCTTAAATCCTAAACTCAATATTTAGATTCCTGAAATATATCAGCGATAATTCTAATAAACAGTCCAACTTTGGGCCAGAAGTCGTCCTGAAGTATTCAGCCCTAAGCATTTCTAAATAAAACATCAAAATAGGATCATAATTGCGAGCTGTTGTAACGGTAGTGGTGCTGGTATTGGGGCTTGCTTGGTTGGCTGGGCGGTATCCAGCTTCCTCTTCTCAGTTCCGTGTGAGCTTTCATGCCCATATGTTCTAGTTTCAAAATTCTTGAGCAGCTTCTAGTGCTTTTTCCTTTTCAAATTTTTCTGCATTTATGTGATAAATGATCATCTTCTATTGTTGTAAAAAGTGAAGATTCGGATCATCGCCCTACGGTTATCTTACATCATGTCCTTCAACTATCAAACTGAGAAGATGAGATTCAAAGTTTAACCATAATATACTCTATTTAAATGTTGAAATAAGTTTACAGTAAAAGATAATGCGTGCGATAAAGCACCAATATTTCTATTAATGTAGTTCATTGATATGAAATTCAAAAAATTCATTCTTCTTTAAATCATAGTTTACCATGTCCAAGAAATATTTATAAATCAGCTATTTGTAATGAAATTTTTAAGTTCCTCGAATTTAATGATTTGTTCCCAAATTATTGACTTTTGAGTAAAATTCCGATGTTTACTTTTAAGTTAAACATATTTTTGCAAATGGTTATCCCACTATTTTAATAAATAATGTAACAGATGAAAAAATAATTTTTGGGTCAAAATTAATTTTTAAAAATTTTAATACTTATTGAGCCTCAAAATAAAAATATTTCAATATTGTCAAAAAATGGACATAGTTTAGTAAAACTCGAGAGAGCAGCGAGTTGACATATATTTAAAGATGCATCGGGATCTATCTTTCCAAAGAGGATCATGGTCGCAACTTCTGAAACTAAGTTCGTAGCTTTCGGGCTAGGTTTACAAAATTATACATATATGTGTGAGTGCGTGTGTGTGTATTTAGCAGATTTGGCCTTCCCAACTGTCGGCGAGAAACAAAGTATCTGCAACGAACATTCTTGCCGTCCTGGTAGTACTCTGCTCATTTGGAGTGGTTCTATGAACGAAGAAAGAGCTCAGATTCCTTGATATCGATACATGAAAGGTTATCCGCATAAACAAAAGCATGCATCTTACAGTCTGTTCCATAAGAAAGGAGGCGAAAATTTAAATAGTAAAACTCAAATATTTCTGTCCATCTTTTTTTGTGCGATTGTACTATCAATCGGCTACGACGCCATTAACAAATGTTTCCTTCATCATTTGGAACAGTAGAGTTGTTGGTCAATTTGTCAAAATGAGTGTTGCGTACACGAAGCGTTTTGAGGCTGTTTTCTTATGCACGCAGGTGAAAGGACCCCAAATATCCTATGCTGCTGCAGCCAAAGTTATTAAAAAGTCGAAGAATTTCGTGGAGAAGTGGGTAAAACGGTATAAGCTGTCAAAAAACATTGACGATCTTCCTGAACGGGGAAAAACTAAAGTGACGTCAAAAAGACACGATAAAGTGATTGTGGAGCTGTTTAGGAGTGTTTGGAGCTCTTTACGGAAAATGTAGATGCAGCTAAAATGCTCCAAATTAATAAACGTGGCCTTATTAAGTCAGCAAGGAGTATGTTTGGACCCAATAACGTTAATTGGATCTTGCAAGAGGACAATGATCCAAAACATCGGAGTCGTCTCTGTCGCGCCTGGAAGGAGGAAAATGGTATAGTCACCTTGGATTGGCCATCGCAGTCTCCCGACGCGAACCCCATCGAAAACGTGTGGGCTATTATCAAGGGCCAGCTTGCAGAGAAGCGTGTTTACAATTTGGATCAACTTCAAAAAGCGATTCAAAAGATTTGGCGTACTCTTCCTGTAAATTACGCTGTAAATCTCGTGGAAAGTATGCCCAGGAGGTGCCAGGCCATTATCAATGCTTGTGGAACAGACTGTATCTAATCATCCCTCAGCAATTAAATGATTTCCGCCTTATCTGAAGATCACCAATTCACAGTAACTCTTTTCGAAATCCCGAAAGAAGAAATCATCACTCATTTGTAATCCACAATACATAACCTTCCACCCAAGAAAGTGAATGACATAAGACGTTGGATCATGGACTTTCTAACTGACGACACATATAAAAAAACTTAAAAAGCATCCCACAAAAAGAATAGTCAGTAAAACACTTTTCCTACTGAGCCTATCTCTCCCAGACTTTGCGTACTCCCAAAAATCCACAAAAATAACATTCCACTCAGACCTACCGCCAGCACAATAAACTCACCAAGTTACAACCTAGCATGCTTACTTGCTACAGAACTAAATCCTTATACCGGATACTCGATTACTCACTTACGAAACTTGTTTTACTTTTTTAAAAAGATGCAACAGATTCACATTCAACCCAAAGACATCATTGTGAATTTCTACATTGTATCTCTCTTTACGAACGTACCAATTTCTGATACAATTGACATTATTAAATATTTTACAAACTTCCCTGTCTGGAAGATCTAGAAGCTAAAATCTTCAACCAATCCTAGCCTAAACCGGAATTTTGGTGCCGTTACGTTGACGAGACCTTTGTCATCTGGCGACATGGAAAAGATGAACTAAATAAGCTTTTAGATTTGATCAATCGATTACATCCGAACATCCAGTTCACCATGGAAATTGAAGAAAACGGAAAATTGCCTTTCTTGGACGTTCTCAAAACAATCGGTCATCAACTCCCTTGAATACAGAGCTGTCATCAGAACAGATTAAGATAAATTACGCAAGGAATTACAAAACGTTTAACAAATCCTATTACAGAACGATTATATAAACCAACAAATTGATAAAGCAACAAAAAAATACACTCAAAAAACAAGTCAACACAACCCACTAAAGATAGAAAATGGAAAACGACGACCATTCTACCCTAGATCCTAGCTGTCACTGAACAGATTGAAAGAATTTTCAATAAACGCAACTTCCGAACCGTATATAACCACTTGCAAAAATAGGACAACTACTAAATAACCGTGAAGGAAAAGGCGCTCATCAGTGATCCAGGAGCTTATAAAATCCATTGTTCGTGTGGCAAAGTCTCTTTTTGAGAAACAGAGAGAGCGCTTTCCGCCCTTCTGGATAAAAAATTCTCGATTGGTTAATCAGACTCGACCAGTTCCCACGGTAAGGTGCGCTGGCCAATGACAGGCATCACAGAGAGTGTATATAAGAAGGACATAACCTGATATCTTAGTTTCAGGTCAGCCCTGAAGAAGTAAACTGCAGTTTTCATGAAACGTCAGCGAAATTCGTAGTTTATGTACATGATTGGAATCCGAAATATCTATTTTTAACAAATCTATTTTTTAAAAAAATTACAGGATTATCTGCTACTCTAATTCCAATTTATAGATTGATTTAAAACATAAATAATAGATTTTGCGATATTTTTGTTTTTGAAAATTCAAGCACTGGATTTTTCTCTACTTGAATGTGAATTCCTAGATTATTCTACTATTTAAATAATAATTCCCAAATTTTTGGTCCTCAAAAATAAGGTACAAGATGTCTTAATGCTCGAAGTTTAAGTAATTGATTATTCTGCTAGCTACAGGAAATAGTTAAGAAAAAATGGGGAAAGGTAAAATCGAGATGGGAAAAGAAAAAGAGAAAGAGGGAAATGAGAAACAAGAAAAATAGAGCGAAGGGAGCGGGGGAAAGGTAGAAAAAGAGAGGTTAATAGGGGAAAGGGAAACAGTCAAAGGGAATGGGGAAAAGAAAAATAGAACGAGAAAATACAAAGGGGAAAGGATGGAGAGGGAATGGTGAAAGGTTAAATTTTTTTCTCAAGGTGGGTCTGCCTTCCTCGTGGCTCCGTCATCCTTGCTGTTTCCTTTTATTCTAAGGGTTGGTACACTCTCCTCATAACTCCGCAAACCCTTCTCTGCCTGTCTTTCCGAGGTCAGTCTGCCTACTTGTGGCTCCTCAAACCTCCTTCGTTACTTAACCTATCTCCTCTATCACATCCTGCCTATGCCTGGAAACCCGCCACCGCTTGACAGCATTGCGGCAAACCCTCGCTTCCACCTCGTTGGAAGACTTCCGCCCTAACGCTCCCTCTCCTTCCTCCTCCAAAGATCCAAAGGCCATCGGCAGATCGGTGGTCTCGCCTTAACCTTTCCCGACCCACTCCTCCTCCTTCCTCCACCCCCTCACCTCGACGTTTGCGCCAGGACATAGACGACGATGATGACGTCATCATCATCGACGACGACGACAAGGCCTTCTCGCCTCTGAATCCTCCTGACAAACGGCAGCGATAGAGGGTTCTTCTCTGACGTAGCTTAGCCCGCCTAAGCTGATTATTCCCTTCCGCCTTTGCATCGTCCGCCGCGAAGACAACGAGGCTGTCCTTCATGGACGTTTTGACCGCGTAGCGGTGCTTTCTCTGATCCTCCGGGCCCAGGAGGATCTAGCAACAGCAGCCTACCAGCCATCGGCAGGAAGCAGTTTGCTGCTTCTTTAGTGCTTCTTGCCCATGGAATTACTGGGCGATTATCTCCAAGCCAACAACCACCTGCTGCCGGTACGAGCCCCGTTTCCGCGGGTAAGCGAGAACCAGAGACAACGTTGTTGAGAAGTCATCACGAACATCGGGTCTCAGTTCCTCTCGAACCGACTCATCACCACACCGAGAGATACGGTTCCTCACCGAACGGGCTCTCGCTCTAACCACAGGAGGCAACCTTCCAGTATCTAAGACTAGAACCTTCTAGAGTTTTACACACATCCAGACGATCACAGGACGAAACAACAACATCCAACAACCTCAAGTTGTATTAATTTAACTAATATTATGGAATATTCAATTCAAATAAGTTACATTTTTAGTTAAAAAATTACTTTCCTAAAAGAAACTAACTTTCGCAACAAAAAAAAACTTTTAAAAAATGGTTAAGTTTTCAAAAAAAGTGATGAATTTTTAACTAAAATTTCAATCTTTCACTGTAATAGTTGACTTTAAACCAAAAAGATGAATTGTCAACTAAAATATTAAATCTGCAGCTAGAGTAATTGCATTCTTGACAAGGAGATGTATTATCAATCAAAACAATTAGTTTCTGCCAAAAGGGATGAATTTTAATGAAACTAGAAAAGATGCAAAGAGATAAATTTTTATCTATAAATATAATATATGCAAATGTTATAATAGCTACACTTTCAGTTTAAGAAACTGAATAATTTGCAACCAAATTGAAGCAAATTCTTTTTTTGGTAAATAAAATTTTCTGCCTTTTATGGTTTCCCGGTTAATTCTCCAAATTGCGAATGATTAGTAATATTTAAGTTATATAAAACACCTTTTTTTAAATAAAAAAAATCAATAAAAGTTTATAATAAATATAATTTATATTAATTTTTAAAATACCTTTCTTCCATATATTTATCTCAAGGAAATATTTGGTAGAATATTAAATGTCAAATTAATAAGTACTAATGAAAAGTGAAAAAACCAAAATTATTTTGAAGATTAAATACGAATACACTTTTCAGAGATTATTCATAATAATTCTACAAAACGAACATTTAGATTTAAAATTGGCATAAATAAATATTATAAACCATGAAAATAGTGAATTTGAATCAAATTTTCTTTTTTATAACATTTTTAAGATTATTGAAAATCGATAACATTTTTACTCTGTATTTCTATCTGATAATAAAAATTTGCCGTATAGTGCAACCATTCTTTCTCAAATATTTTCTAAGAGAAACAAAAATATTGCGAATTTTAAAATCAATTGTGTTGACTTCAAAATGTTTTAAAAAATTTGTTGTAACAACTGCAATAATCAATTGCTGGCAGAATTAAGAAAAAATAAAATATCAGAATAATCAGAATTTTCATCAGATACAATTAAAGCGAAAAAATATAAATGTATTAAATTTCTTCTGTAAAAATTTATTCAGTAACGACAGGGAGTACTTGTTAAATTGTTTGTCATCTTTCACGCATTTCAGGCATTCTAACACTTCCTTTGGATTTTTAAAAAAATTCGTAAATTGTATCAAATCCCATAGAATTTCTTCAGATTATTGCAATCTATTCTAAATTTTTTAATTTTTTAAAAATACACTTACATATTATTAACTCTATGAAACTGTTTCATTTGCTTCGAAACTTTTTAAATATTTTGAAAATTCTTGAATTTTTCAAAAAATATCACGGAATTCAAGGCATTCGCAGAATATACGAAATCCAAAGAATTCACGGAAATCAAGGAATTCACGAAATGCAAAGAATGTATGGAATCCAAAGAATTCACGGAACTCAGGGATTTCATAACACCCGAAAAATTTAAAGAACTAATTGATTTCACGAAGTTTATGGAATTGAAGAATCCATGGAATTCACGGAATTCATATACATCACGGAATTCGTGGATTTTAAGAAATTTATGAAATTAACAGACTCATACGAATTCTTTGAATACAACAACCTCCGTGAATTCCATAAGTGCATGCACTTCACAAAATTTATGGAATTTGAGAATTCATAGAATTCAAGGAAATCACACAATTCATGGAATTCATGATAGTCACAAAATTCGTGGACTTCACGGAATTCCAGCAATTCATGGACAAATTCGTGAAAGCAAAGGAAAGGAAATCATGCAATTCGTGGAAATCACGAATTCCTTCATTTCTGTGAATTCTTTGAATTCTTTCATTGCCATGAATTCTGCAAATTACGTGAATATTATAAATTCCGACCGTTATATGAATTTGTTATACGCGACTCGTATAGGGCGAGATTCCTTCTCGCATACGACGTTTATCCATTCGGGGGGCAAACATTTTAGATGTAAGAGTATTCGACTCTGAAAAAATGAGAGAGAAAGAAGACAGAGAGAGAGAGAGAAAGTGAAACACTATTTCCCGCCATGCTAACTCAAACACGTGCATCTCCCACCACTCGATCCTTTCCCACTCTGGCCAACTCTTGTGCAGGACGGCCTGTATAA
>JAAAKG020145412.1:0-10895 GCA_010014905.2 Druon quercuslanigerum | reverse complement strand
AGACATTGGAATTAAATGATTTCGCTTGTTTTTGCTGGTCTTTTTTTTTCCACCTCTTAATGGACTTTTTCATTATTATTCTGAAACAAATTAAGTTAATTAGAAATTATATTTCTTAATCAAAAAATATAGAATTTTCGTCTATCGAAGTACATACGCTAGCAGAGAATGTCTACAACATAAATATTTTGAGAAGATAAAAGGTAATTGTAATATAATGTAAGGCTGGTTTCTTCGTCACAGAATTATACGAATTAATTGTGAAGAACTAACTAAATTAATTAATTTAAACAAGTTAACTAACCTTTTCAATCAAACAGGCGACTAGCAACTCACTTTATATTTATCATTTCCTATTCAGTAATTAATAATACTTAATTGTCATATAAGACCAGATACGAGGCTTGCGTCGCTGGCATCAGCTGACATGTCAGAGTTGTGCGATGCATGCGCTAGCGCTTAGGTTTAATACACGTGGGTATTATTTCAGTTTTCATATACAAATATATTAATTTTGGTATACATAGTAAATAAGTTTAATATAAATGTGTATTAAGTTCATATTAATTTACAAATGCATTATTTTTTAAATACACTTTATGTTTTAACGTGTATTAAAATTCAAAACATTTTTAACAGTGTAAGTCTTCTTAATGTTCCTTGTATTGCCCATAAAAAAAGTCGTTACTTTTTAAATTGTTACAGTGTTTTTTCAAAATTCAATCCATCTTCAGGATATTATAATAAGGGTATAATGTATATAAATATAAATAATATCGATACGGATAATAAGTTGGTTTTAAACGATAACTATTTTAATTAACACAATTGTCAGCTCACATTCGAACTCGATCCGAATTAATAAACCCATAATATTAATACACTTGATAAGGTACTAAAATTTTATTTCTCTTGTAGCAAATTCCTAATTTGATGATGCTGCCACTGTAGCACAATGTTTGCAGAGTAACAGGAGATCTTTAGAACCAGTAATATTTTAGCAGAATTTTTACGCTTTTTCTTGTCATACAATGTTTAGGAACCATTTATAGAGGAAAAGGTCCGTGCCAAAAACTACTTATTTAAAAATTTTACGACTTTGTTCAAAACTCATCCTGTTTGGTAAAAATTCGTCTTTTTGGCTTGGAAATTCGTTTTTTGTTTTGTCTGTTGGATTAAAATTTTAACGATTGAAAGTTTTAACTATTTTATTTGAAATACGCCCTGTTAGATTTTACGTGAAAATTAATTTTTCTGGCTTGAAAATTCAATAATTTGGTTGACATTTTTCTCCTTAGACTATAGAATCTCTCTATGTTAAACATTAGTCCTTGTCTTTAAAATTCATCTTTAAAAATTTTTTGTTTAAAATGTCCACCTTAACATTTTTTATTCAGAATTTAGCTTTCTTAGATGGGTTAAAAATTGACTTTGTTACTGAAATTTTGACTGTTCCATCCTTGATAAATAAATTTTTCTTTTGGCAAAAAATTAATCTTCTTGATGGAAATTTTCTTTTTTTATTCAAGTTTCCACTATTTGGTTGAAACTTTAACCAATTTGCTCAAAATTATTTTTTTTCTGTTGAAGATTCACATTTTATATTTGTTAACACTTCTTTTTTGTGTGCAAAATTAATGTTTTTAATTTAAAATTAAACTATTTCTTTTTTAATTGAATTCTTTTTTAAACCATGTCTTTTGCTGAAAGTGTCTCTATTTCGTTTAGGAATAAATGTTCTTAGTTTTACACTTAACTGATTGGTGAAGAATTGAACCACTTTGTTAAAAATAAATTTGTGTGCTTAATGAGTCAAATTTTGGTTAAAAAATAATTTCTTTGATTATAAATTGAAATATTTAAGGACAAATTTAATTATTTTATTGAAAATTCAACATGTTTGTTAAAAAATCATCCGTGTTGTTAAAAATTCCACTGTTTTGTTAATAAGTCGTCTTTTGGCTTAGAAATTTAAGAATTTGATTGAGAATTTACTTTTTTAAAGAAAAATATAATAATTGTTTGGAAAATCCAACAATTTCGTTAAAAAGTCTTCCTGTTTGGTTAAATATTTCACTGTTTTGTTAAAATACTGTTTTTTAATTACAAAATTCAACATTTTGGATTCAAATTCAAGTTTATGTTTACAAATTTAATAATTTTTGTGAGAATTTAACAATTTGGTAAAAATTCCACTTTTTTTAAATTCATTTTTTTTGTTTAAAATTCAATATTCTGGAAACAAATTAATGTCTTTGGTTGCAAGTTAAAAACATTTGTCTAAAAAAGTAATTATTCTATTAAAAACTTAATTACTTGTTTTAAAAATCAGCTTTTTGAGTTGAAAATTTGGCAGAATGAATAAGAAGCTCTAAGAGAGGTGGGTCTCGCCCTAAATGTTAATAATTATGAAAAAAGCAAAAAAAATTATTTATGAAAAAAAACTTGTTTCATAAATACACAAATTTAGGACCACACCCACCTACCTTTCTTATTCATTTTTATTTTTCGTCCCAAATTTTCAACTCGATGTGGCGCTTTATGTGAAAATAAGTTAGAAAATAAAAAAGTGTGGCTAAGGTATAGAAATGTCGTCACGTGACCCACTCATCACATGGCCTTAAAAATGTAATTATTTTGTTGTAAATTCAACAATTTCACTAAAAGTTTATCTTTTTGGATTAAAAATTTAAGATTTCAGATAAAAATAATTACTTTAGTTGAAAATTCAACGATTTTATTTAAAAGATATCTTTCACAGTTTTTTTGGAAAAACATTTTTTTGGCATCAAAATCCAACATTTTGAATTTATATTAAAGGTTTGGATTGAAAATTTAAATATGTGTTTAAAAATGTAATTATTTTATTTAACGTTCGACATTTTAGATGTTTCTTTTTATCATTGACTAAAAAGAAAGTCTTTCTTGATTGAAAATTCGTCTTTTATGGTTAGAAAATTAATCTTTTTTCGTAAAAATTATGTATATCTCTTTTGGCAATAGGTTAAAAATGTAACTGTTTTATTAAAAATTCATTTTATTTAAATTTCAAAATTGAAAAGGTTAGGTACAATATGGGGGTGCAAATACATCAAAAATTACAAATTCGAAATGGCGGATCAAATATGCCGGCCAAAATTGAATTTTTAATGTTCTACGAAGGTTTTTAGGCTTACTGGTTTCTAATTGGTCGACAAAAATTACAAATTCAAAATGGCAGTTGAAATATGGTGGTAAAAAATTTTTTTTTTAAATATAAGTGTATACAAATTTGGTAAAAGTGAGTTTTTATGCTTGCTGACACTTTATTTGGACCATACAAATTTGTAAAGCATCATAGTAAAAAGTCATCGAAAATAAATTATTAGTCCATTCCGCATATAAAAATTGAGAATAGCTGCAAAATAGCAAAACTTTTATTTTTTCATGAAAATTGTTAAAATTCGTAATAATTCTTCTAAAGTAAAGCATCAAGGCAAACATTGTTCGAAAAGAAATCATAAGTCTATTCCGTATACAAAGATTGAGCCTGGTTGAAAAGTTGCCAAACTTTGATTTTTTTCTGTAAAATTGTATAAATTATTAAAAATTCTTGAAAATTAGTTGAGCATCATAGCAAAAAGTAACCAAAAAGACATTTTTTCTATTCTGTATATAAAAATTGAGCACATGAAAGTGCCCAAAAAAATGATACATGAAGGGAGATACCGATTTGAAAGTTTAGGAGAATAAAAAAAGGGTCTAAGGAACATTAGCGTACTAATGGATTTCTACACTTACCAAAAAAGAAAGAAAATAAAAAAACACTTTCGAGACATTTATATTTTGTTCTTCAATTAACGAGATTGAGAACGAGTTTAGTTCATGGAATAAAACGCGTTTAAGTTTGAAGGTAAGGGTTTTCCTGTTGTGCGCTATTTCCCATCCGACACGAAACCAAGAGTTCAACGGGACACGTAGTAATAATTACAGTTAACTTTAGAGTGTTAGACTTCGTGGAGACCCGTGGCGTCTCCTTGCGTCTCCACCACCCGTCGCCACGCCTCGCGTCTCCTCCCGTTGCCTCGCCTCGCCTCACATCGCCTCGCAGTTATCTACATTCTATCGGAACCTCCTTTTCCTTTTTTTATTGCTCTGTCGGATCACTCATTTTATTCTCATTCCTGTACAAACGACTGCCCTATCACATCTTGATTTTACTATTTTCACATAGAATAAAATAGCATAGAATAGAATTAAATAGAATAGAAGTCGAGCGGATCCTCCCACCTTCAATTTTCTGTGTCAGTTTTGTCCTGTTTCCCAAGTGGGCCGATCGAGATAGATCATAGAGATGGAGAGTGAGTGGCGCGCAGTAGGCAAAAAAAGTTTCTGTGGACAAATCAAATCCATTTTTAGCTCGCGTTATTCATTTTAATTAAGCTTTTCATTTCATGAAACCTTTTCGAATTTTGAAAAGATTTCTTTGCTCGCATTTTTCATCTAAAATTTGCTTAATTTATTATTCAGGAACAAAGTTGACATTTTTTAAACATTTCAGAGGTAATATTTTTTAAGATTTTCAGATGTATTAAAGGTCTTAAATCTGTGCTAAAGTTACCTATTAATGATTTCCAGTAGGTGAAATCAATTTAGGAAAATTTTTGATCACGTTATGAACAAATTAATGAAGAAAAGTTATTTTGCGGAATTGACAACGTTGAGCTCATTCACATCCAATCTTCTGGTATAAAATGCTTTGAATATTTTTTAACGAATAGGCTCAATTCTTTACACATTCAATTACAAATGTTTTTCCGATCACTTTTTGTCAATATTCTTTATGAATTTGCAAGAATTAATAATTATTTAAACAATATTTGTAAAAAATTTTGATGTTGGACTATTTTTCCACGGCAAGGCTTAATTTTCTTTACACATTCAACAAAAAATGTCTTTCTGATCACTTGTTGCTACGATGCTTTGCAAATTAACAATTAGTAATTATATAAACAATTTGCATAAACAAAATGAAGGTTTGGTATTTTTTCAAAGAATATAGTTTCAATTTTTGTTTATAAATTAGTTACAAAATTTTCCGTGACGACTCTTTGCAAAGATACTTTTAAGAATGATAAAAATTGTTAATTTTTTAAACAATATGCATTAAGAATGCAGATTTTGGCTATTTTTCAAGAAATTCGTTTAATTTTTGTTTACTGAACCGAAGGAGAATGTTTTCTCGATAACTATTTGCTACTATACTTTTTTTTATAAAAGTTGTTTAAATAATTAATAAGAAATGTTGTCTATTTTAGAAGGAAACTTTTTTTTAAATGAGGATAATTAAAGTTTGAAGGTATTTATCGAACCCGATTTTTTAAGTTGGTTTTGTTTATATTAATTTTTTTAAGGCGTATACACTTTTTTCACTCAACGGCGTTGGCCTTTAGGCAATGAATTAATAGAACTCTATAAGAAAATCAAAATCTTTTTTTTTTAATAAACAAATAATTTTTTTCGGTGGTAAATTCTAAACTTATATCTTTTGTTAAAAAATTTTTTTTTGTAAAAGTTTTATCTTTTTTCGGGTAAAGATGTTTGTGTCTTGGTTGAAGTTTAAACTTTTTTGTTTGCAAATTTGACCCTGAGGTTCAAATTTTATCTTTTTTGGTTAAAATATCAACTGTAACATTATTCCTAGATTTTATATTTGTGTGTAATACATGAAACTCTTGTGTCGTAGATTCAACTTTTATGTTAAAAATTCGTCTTCTTCAGCTTGAAAATTAAACTCTTTTGATAAATACAAATAAATCTTTACTTTATAAATAAAACCACTGTTTATGATTTTTTTGCTATTTACAAAAATAAAAATGTTTTGTAATACATAAACTACTACTTGCTACTAATAGTTTGACGTCCTCATAAATTATTATTTTAACAATTATTATCATTTATAATAATATTCTCTTAGAGTAATGCTAAACAGTTCCAATTTCTTCTCAAATTTTCTACATTTTATCGAAATTGTTATTAGAGTAGATTATAATTAATTAAAGTTAATAATCATAACTGTTTAAATAATTTATTTACTTTTTAAATAATATAATCTTTGAAGTATACTAGAAAGTTTGCGTTTTTTTTGAGATATTCAACTTTTTGTCTAGTAATGCTAAATTAAAATTCAACAAAAAAAATTGTTCCAACAAAGTATTATTGTTTATAACTATTTTTTAATTTATTAGATAATAATTAATGCAAATTAAAAAACAAATTTGGAAAAAAACTATATAGCATATCATTGTTTTTTCTATGAGTAATGCTAGAAAATCTTGGATTTTTCTAGAATTTTCAGCTCTTTTTTTACTTTTTAGATAGAAACAAATAATAAATGATAGTAAAAATAATTTAAACAAAACGGCTTGTATTAACTACTTCAAGAAAAATTCACATTTAATATGATTCATGTACAGAATTTTTAGATTCTTTTGAATACCTGCTTTATATAAGAAGAATGTCCGAAAAAAAGAAAGAGATTTTTCAAAAATGATTCTATTTATTGTCCACTATTTTAATTTTTTTCATAATTAAAAGGTCAGAACAAAGTTAAAATTTTCATAAAAAACCGCTTCTTTCTAGAAATCACCTAAAAAACATAGTTATAAACAATATTGTTTTTTTCAAATAGTTAATTTTGCTAAATTGCATTAATTATTACCTCTTCTAAGTGCGGTTATACGAAACAAAAAGAAGGTAGGAAGTTATAAATTTGAGATAAAAACGAAACTGTCTAAAATTATTTTTAAAGAATATTATTGTAATTTATAATAAATGGTTTAAAAAATTATTTTCCTGAAACTTAATTAATTATTCCTGCGCTGTGAATAAAAAATATAAAAAAAGGTTTTAAATTCAAAAAAGCGTGACCTTTTTACAATATTCTAAGAGAAAATTGCCGAAACCCATAATAAATTGTTTAAACAATGTGTACGAATGTTTTATTATTAGTGAAAAGTAGTACTTCGTGTATTACAAACAATTTTTATTTAGGAACAGATTAATGGGGGCTTATTTAAAAAGTAATTTTTAATTCGTATTCTTTTTTTTCGCGGATTCAAACATATTTGGGGGCAATATACATAAAATTTCAAAGAAAAATTTTCTAATGTATTTTTGGCCCACCCTAGTGAAATTCTTGCAGTTACCTTGGTTTTGGTTTGCTGGCTAATCGATAAATTATTATTTTTAATAAATTTAGGTAAATTTTTTTATTTAGGAAGTAGTAAATACACAAATACACTTAGGTAAATACTCAAAATTAAATTAAAAACTTTCAGATATTTAAAAATAATTTTAATGTCAGTTTTAAAAAATACTTTAAAAACTAAATTTAACAAAAATATTATTCACGAAAATAAGAAAATTATGAAGACAATAATTTTTTTTAAATTTTTTCGATATCTTCTGATATCCTTGAAATATTCTGAATTTTTTAATCCTTTTGAAACTTACTAAATAAATAATAATTTAATGATAAAAAAATTATATATATATTTTTTTTTTTTAAGTACAAAAAATAATTTTAATTCGTCATGAAATTTATTTCTAAATATTTCTGAACATAATTGATAGACGACGAAATTGAAATTGTAAATGATAGTTAAATAATAGGAAATAATTATGATCTTTACAATTCGCTACCTACTTTTCAAAGAAATAAAAAAAAAGTCAGAAAATATTTAATAACTATGACGGACTTGAGGAGATTGATTTTTTTTAAGATTTCTCAGAAAATTCTTAATTACTTAGGTTTTTATTTCAAAAGAAAAATGTTAAGTTTTGTAGATTTCCAAATTTGTTGACAAAGAATATTGAAGACATTGAGACAGTTTTTTAAAATACTGTGTGAAGAGAATTAAAAGAAGTTCTTAAGATTAATGGCCAAAATTTTATTGATTGTTTTGTAATGGATTTCAAGATTTTGATAAAAGGTCACAAATCTTTATTAATTATTTCTTTAAATTTTTTAAACGTGTGCAAAAGATTTTGAAGGATAATTTTACCACATTACAGCATTTTAGAACAAATTTAACTAAGTTTAAGGATGTTCGCTACGTACAACCAATCTCAAAAGTTGCCTATTTTTAAAATTATTTATAAAATCAAGAAAAAAAGATTTATTATTAAATTTCGTGAATACTGACGGAGGCTTCTAAGCACACTTTAGAAAAAAATATTTCAGCTAAAAATTGTTTATTTAACAGTAGTTATTTAAAGGCTTAGTTTTTTCTTTTTCCTTAGGAAAAAGCTACAATTTTTATTTAATCCTAATGAACAAGCCTTCATTTTATTCTTCGAATGAATCTTGAAATTTCTATTTGGATTGATTTTATTTAAAAAAACTAATTGAGAAATCATACAGTTATTAATGCTTTAAATAATCATAGTTTAAATTTTAATTAACACTACTCAAATATAATTGTAGAGAATCCTTCAAAGTATAAAATGAGTCCTTGATCATTAGGAATAAGGAACTAGGAATAAGGTTCGTAACCTTTCCCTAAAGAGAAAGCAAAATCTAAAACTCTAAATGGCTATTGTTAAATAAACAATTTCAACCTGAATTATTATTGTGTATTACACTTATACATTATAAGTGTATTTTACACTTAGAAGCTTCCGTAAATATTTCAGGAAATAAATAATAGATCTACTTCTTTTTATTTTATAAATCATTTTAAAGATTGGCGACTTTTGAGATTGATTGTACGTACTGTACCTCCTTAAGGGATACTCAGAAGTTTTTAAACGATTCAAAAATAATAAATACTTGTCAAAGATTTTTAAAGAATCCTGCAAGGTTTCACGAAAACGAAAAAGTTTTTTGAAGGTTTCAAGGAAAAGTTAAACTAATTTTTTATTTCGAAAAACTATGTGTATGATATTATTTAAAAATTTTCAAAAATTTTCAAAGAAGAATCTGAAAGATTTGAAAGCCATTTTTTTAAATTTGCATAATTTAAAATAAATTTAGGAAACATTTAAATAATTTTAAAAGATTAAAAAGGTTTAGAAGGTATGACAAGATTAAAAGAAAAAATAATTTTCTTAATGTTTGTGTGAAAATTTGTAATGTTTTTTTTTTTTATTTTAAAAAATGAACTGTAAGAAAAATTAAAAAAAAGTTTTTAAACATATCAAACGATTTCCTAAAATCTCGAAAGAGAGTAGAAGATTTAAAAGGAAGTTTCATTTTTCTCAAAATGCGTTCTGTGTATCTGAAGACAATTAATACTGGTTCAGGAGTGACTTTAGGCTAAATGGTCAAAAATGACCTTCTTGCCCATTCTTTGGCTAACAGTTACTACAAAAAATGACGTGCTATCCAAAATTGTCAAATTTCGCATTTTAATTTATAGAACAGAATAAGAAAATCCTACTGTTTTTGTAATTATTTTTTGTGGAAAATTTTACTTTTTTTTTTTTTGGCTAACAATATGTCTTTTTCCCTTAAAATTTTTATGTTTGGTTTAAAATTCAAAAAAAGTTTGTTAAAAATTCATTTTTCTTGGTTTAAAGTGCAACTGTTTTTGTTCAAATTTTTTTTTGCAAATTTTAAGCTTTGATAGAAATTTCACATTCCTTTGTTGATACTTCAGCTTTGATTTTGTTTTTATATTTCATCTTGGTGGATTCAAAATGAATTTATTGGTTAAGAATTTAACTGTTTTGTTGGAAATTCATTTCATACTTTTAAATTGTTATTTAATTGTTTTCACTTCAATAAATTTATACCTTTGGTTTGAAAATTAATTTTTTTTATAAAAATTGAACTATTTTGTTTTAAATGCATCCTAATTTATAACTGAAAATAAACTATTCTATTAAAAAAAGAAACATTTTGTTAAAATTTTTATAAAATTCGACATAAAATCTTATAAATTTAAAGTGTTAAATATTGAATTCAATATGGTATCTGTTTTGAGATTACCTTGAGCTGGGAAATCTGATATTTATTAAATGCTTTCTTCCGTTTATAGCAAGTGAAATTAATTGTATAATAATTAAATTACAAAAAACTAAAATAATTGTCATAACTTTACATTCAACAGATTAGAAAGAAGGTCAAGATTTTCCGATAATTTCAAGGGCCTTCAAGATTTTTCGCGATTCCTAAAGATTTCGAAATCAGTTTTAAAGAAAAAAAAAATCTAAGGGATTTTAGTATATTTTGAGTTGATTTGTAAGAATTCAGAGGATTTTATTCAATATTCCAGGACTATTACCGATTTCATCGGATTTCAAAGAATTTTAACCTGATTTAGAACTTTTAGGATTTAAAGATTTTAAGAGAGATTTGGACGATTTCAATTAATTAAAAAATAAATATTTAAAGCATTTTTAAAGGAATTCTAGAAGATATTAAGGATTTTAAGATGGTACATACGATTTTACATTTTTTGTTTGTTTTTTTTTGCTGCTTGAATATCACTTCTTTACTCGAAAATTAAATTATTTTGTTTGTTATTTAGTTATTTCTCGTTCAAAAACTATATTTTCCAAACTGAAAATTACTATAATGAAACTATTTATAGTAGAAAAATTATATTTTGGTAGAAAATTAGTTTCGTTTTTGTGGAAAAGTTATATTTTAGGCTTGAAACTTTAACTATTTTGCCGAAAATTGGTATTTTTTACTTTTAAATTGATCATTTTGATTTTTTTTCTTTCTTGACTTGACTTCCACACAGAAAAAAATGAGGCTTCCATTGGAACTCATTTTTTGTTCCAAAGGAGCTGCAACAAAAATGAACCCCACTTGCTGAAAAGGACCCTAAAACGATAAATGAGCTCTAAATGACCCACACTTTGGGTTCGAAAGGATCTCAATTGTAATTGAGCCTCTTTTCAAA
>JAAAKG020145411.1:0-10896 GCA_010014905.2 Druon quercuslanigerum | reverse complement strand
AAGTATTCAATAACAAATTTTAATTTCAAAAATTCCTTACCAAGATTAAAATAAGTGTAATGTTAAAAAAATACATAAAAACAGTTGATAAGTAACAAAAACAAATTAGAATGTTTAAAATCTCTGGGGAAGTTTAATAGAAATGTGTAAATTGGTTTGGTGCTTATTTCTTGTAGCTTTATTTATAATATTGTTAATAATTATTAAATATAAATAATATTTTTTTGATAATGATACAGTTTATTACAAAAAAATCAATCTATCAATCAATAAAACAGATTTTTAAATTGAAGGATGGCTGTACAGAATTACAAAACAAACACTTTTCAATAAAATTGTTTATGGAATACAAAATTATTAACAGATGCAAAACGTGTTATAATAAAAATGTTTTTTTAATTCTTATTTCGTAATACACTACTAAGAAAATTATTGTTCTCACAGTTTTTGCTAAAATTTTAAAACAGTATATAGAACGATATAAAAATTGTGATAAGAATTTAACCAACCAGTTCATTTGTAACGAAAAAAATACACAATTTCTATACTTAAAGAGATAAATATTTAAAAAAAATTGACGAATTTTTGACAAAAAAGTTTAATTTTTAATTTAAAAATATTTTCGGAAAATGAGAAAAGACAATCAAACCATATTCTTCGATTTTTAAACCAACAAGGCAATTATTTAAAAAAAAAATAAACAAAAAGAGAACATTTATAACAAAGCAGTTGAACATTTAAGTCAGATAGTAAAAATTTAAACCAAGAGCAATAATTTTTAACTTAAAATGGACCAACTTTTGAATATTTTAAAATGGATTATGAACCGAAAAAAAGAGATTTTGAAAAAAAAATTTCTATATACATATAAATTATATATATTAATATAAATATATAAATTAATATAAATTTAATATAATTTTTGTATATTAATTTTAATATAATAATAATTATAATTTAAATAAATTGATATAAATTCATATATAATATATATAATAGTTAAATTTTCAACTAAGGAGAGATAATACGATTTTGCAACAAAAAAAGTTAATTTATTAAAAAAATGATTGAATTTTTAACTAAAATTATTAATTTTTAATTAATAATTGTATATTTAAATTAACCATAAAGAATAATAATGTTTATCCAAAAAAGAATATTGTATAAGGAAATACATCAATTTTCAACTAAAAGTTATTCATTTTCAACCAATAGAAATAGTACCATTTTCAGTTTAAAATTTTAATTAAAAAAAAAAAAAGAAACGAAGTTACCATAAAATTTTTAAATTTCAACCAAAGAGAAACCCAAAAATTAAACGAATTTTCCATAAAATTGTTTAATTTCAACCAAAGAGACCGTAGTTACGTGAAATTTTTAAATTTCACGTAACTGCGTTTTTTTAAATTGTGTTTAAAGTCGTGATAGAAGTTTTAAAACTTTTTTTTAAGATCAACTTTTATATAGAAATAAATAAAACAGTATTTTTATGGAAAAATGAATGCTGTTTAATTTTTTTTTCAGTTACACAAATATTGAAATTACTCACAAGGAAAAAAGTATGATCAGTTTGTTTCTAAATTTATATAAATATAAGTTATATAATATTCTTCAGAAAATTAGAAAAGTTTTTGGAATATTTCAGACATAACAAAAAAGAATGTAGAAGAATAAAAAAAAATTATTTTACAGGATTTTATAAAATATTAGGAAAAATTTGAACCTTTTTAAAAGATATCAGGTCTTTTAGAAGTGTGGAAGAAATAAAAATATTTGATAAACTTTTGGAAATGCTTCCAAATTTTTAAATATTTTTATTGTTAATAAAAAAACTTTAAAATTTTTAAAAATATTTTTAGATGACTCGAATTTTTCTTAAAAATTTAAAATCTATTCCAAATGTAAAAAAATGCCTGAAATGATGAACCTTAAAAATATGAATTTTCAACAAAAGAGTTATGTGTCTGGAACAAAAAAAAAATTTCAATAAGAGAGATAAATTTTCCACTAAAATGATGTATCGCAAAACAAAACAGAAAAACCGAAAAAATGTATTTTATAAAAAGTAGTTCAACTTTGAACCAAGTATCTGAACCAAACATAGCTTTTTAAAAAAATAAATGCATTTTCATCTAAAAAACATCATTTTTTAATCAATATTTATTCAAAATCGAATGGATTTTTAGTTACTTCAAAAAAAATTAATTTTCAACAAGAAACAAACTAGGAACCAGATAAGTGTAGATCCAAGAAAATTAAAAAAAATTACCCTAAAATGATGATTTTTTCAAACTGGAAGATTTATTTGTTTGAGCAGAATTGTTAAATTTTCAACCAAGGAGGTAAATCTTAAAAAATATAAATTTTTAACAAACTGGTTTAGGCAGTTGAATTTTCAAGTAAAAAATAATAACAAAAAACTTTAATTTATGAAAAATGATTTAATTTTTAAGTAAAAATATTCATTTTTAATTAATAATTTTATATTTACATTTAACATGAAGAAGATTAATGTTTATCAAAAAAAAAATGTTGTATAAGGAAATACATCAATTTTAAACAAAAAATGATTCATTTTCACCAAAAAAAAAAAATGCAATTTTCAGTTTGAAAAGTTATTTTCATAATTTCATAAAAAAAAAAAAAAAAAAAAAAAAAAAAAAAAAACGAAGTTTGCTTTATTTTAACCGAAGAGACAGCATTTTTTTAACATGTTTTTTAAGATCAAGTTTTATATAGCAATAAATAAAACAATATTTTTATGCAAAAATAAATGCTGTTTTAGAAACCTTAAACATTAAAATTACTTTTTTTTATCAAAATATTTCATTATGGTATTTTTTATAATTAAATAATATTATAAATTTTTTTTAATTCAGGAATTTTATAGTTTGGATATTTCATAATTCTGCAATATTCATTCGGAAATTTTCTTATTCGGTAATAATATCAACTATTCAGGATTTTTTTTATTCTGGAATTTTCCGATTCCAGAATTTTTTTATTCGGAAATTTTTCAATTCGAGAATTTTAATTTTCGAAAATTTGATTATTTGAAAGGGGCAGATGAAAACTCCCGAATAATAAAATTTCTG
Organism: Druon quercuslanigerum; assembly: GCA_010014905.2. NCBI lineage: Eukaryota > Metazoa > Arthropoda > Insecta > Hymenoptera > Cynipidae > Druon > Druon quercuslanigerum. The sequence goes on along the minus strand of JAAAKG020145411.1, from coordinate 7,801 downwards.
AATTTAAACAATTAAAAATTTTGAGTTACAATAAATATTTTTTATTCATTCAAAATAAAATACTTAAATATTTAATCAATGAATTTCTTATTGTTTAAACTCTAGGCAAATTTATTATTCGGTTTTGGAAGATTCCCGAATTCTAAAATTCTGGAATTTGAAAATTCCCCATTTGAAAAATTCCCCAATAATAAAGTTCCCAAATCGCTTATGATAAAAAAAAATATCTGAACTAGAAAATTCCGTAATTTAAACTACTAATTTTCTAATAAATTCTGTACATTTATTTAAAATACAATAATTAAATCCATTTGTAAAAACATTATTATTAATGTTTAAAGTTTTCAAAATTATTGCTTGAATTTAAGAGACGACTAGAAAATTCTGAAAAATAAAATTGCCGAATGATAAAAACCCCCGAAAAGTTTACAAAATTATTGTTAAAATGTGAAATAAAAACAATTAAAAAACAATTTAATCCAGAAATATGTATATAGTTGTAAACTTATTTTAGTTTTGAATTAAAATATTAATTTTATATACTAGCGGAAATTTTATTGTTCGATAATTTTCAAATTTAATAATATAAACTGTTGGGGAATCTTATTATTCGGGAATTTTCCAATTGGGCAATTTTTTAGTTATTCCGAATTTTATATAAGAATAATATTTGGAAAATTGCATCCGTCAATATGTTTTTTTTCAATTATTGTTATTCTAAATTCAAACAATAATTTCAAAAACATTAAACAATAAAAATAATTTGTTTCATATTAAAATAATTGGTTATTGTATTTTTCATAAATAAATAATATTTAGAGAAAAAAGAATTCAATTGTTTAATTTCGGTAGTATTATAAAATGTTAGGGATTTTATTATTCTGAAATTTTTCATTTCGGGAATTTGATTATTCGGATTTTTCGGTCAAATTAAAAAATTTAAGGATTTTCTAATTAAAACAATAAAATATGTAAGAGTCATTAGAATATTAAAAAATAAGGTGAATTTTTAATTGTTTAAAGCACCTTATAATTTATTAAAACAAAGATAAATTATAAATGTTTAATTATAAATGCCTAATTTTTGGACAATTGTAAACCATGATTTTTAATTAATTAATACTAAAAACATACAAAATAATAAAAGCCACATATAAATTACATCAAGTTTCATCAGACGAGTTAATATTTATTTATTATTTACTATTTTAAACTTTATGAGATCAATAATTTAATAATATTTTTAATAAAATTCATTTTGATGGTACTGATAATTATTTCTCTATTTTTGATTCTTTTATTAAAAAAATATTTTCTCATTTGTTTGGATTGCTCAAAATGAAGGCTTACAAAATTTCTTTGTTATGAACGAATTTTAGAAGTCTCCTTTCATTATTTACACTTTTCATTTGAATTTATAATTTACATAATGTGCCTTAGTCATGACATTTGAACCGCTGGCGATCAAAAAACGATATTCTCGAAACGCCGTCGTTTAAGTTTGCCCCTGGTCATATTTTTTTTCAGGTCGAATTTTAATTTTTTAATGACATATCCCATTAGGAAAATGTGTTGCGCATATTTTCAGTCTAATAAATAAATGTGATAACTTTATTAGTTTTCGAAATAATCAAGAAAATGTTACTTTTTTCTGCAATCGCAAAATACGAATTTTTTGTGTTTAACTCGCCATAAGTTTTACATCAATAGGAATTTTGCAATAAAAATTTTAAAAAGTATGCACAATTATATAAAGAAACTAACGGTATTTATAGAATTTTAATTAATTGTCACTAAAAATTTACAATGATTTTTAATCGTCCTATGGCGTAAATTAGATATTTAAAATTTCAAACGCTTCGGGAGTCGAACGAATTTTCAGAAAATGAAAATTAAAGGCCACTTTAAATTTTGTTAGGATTCAAGAAAGTTTTTTCGAAAATATCAGGCGATTAGGATTTATGGTTTTAAAGTCACCATTGATTTAAGATCTCAGCACTTCATTATTGCAGGGCGTAGCACGCGTACGGGACAGCGCTAAGATTTTAAATCAATTGTGACTTTAAAACTATAAAACATAATTTCTAAATTTTTTTTTCAAAAAACTTCCTTGATTTCTAACAAAAGTTTAAGTGATCGTTAATTTTAATTTTTTGAAAATTCGTTCGACTCCCGAAGCGTTTGGAACTTTCAAAATCTAATTTACGCTACGAGAAGAATAAAAATCGTTATAAATTTTTAGTAACAATTAATTGAAATTCTATGAATATCGTTAGTTTTGTTAATTGATGTTGCATATTTTCTAAAATTTTTATTGCAAAATTACTTTTAATGTAGAACTTATGGCGAGTTAAAAACAAAAAATTCGTATTTTGCGATTGCAGAAAAAAGTAACATTTTCTTGATTATTTCAAAAGCTAATAAAGTTATCACATTTATATATAGGACTAAAAATATGCGCAATAAAATTTTCCAATAGGATATGTTATTAAAAAATTAAAATTCGATTTGAAAAAAAATATGACCCAGTGGCCCACTAAAACGACGGCGTTTCGGGCGAATCGCTTTTTGATCGCCAGCAGTTCAATTGGGTTTGGTTTTGGAATTTGCGTGATTTCTTTCATTGCACTGCTTCAGAATCATTATACCTCAGATTTCGATTTAGCAGAAATAATTATTTAAACAAATTATCATTGTTTATAAATACCTTCTGCTTTATTATTGCTTGATTTTTGCGGCTTATTTTGAAATGTTTAAATTCGTACCCACTTTTTACTTAGTGAAGTAACTAATAATTCAAATTAACAAACATAGACGTTTAAACAATTTATTATTGTTTATAACTTTCTTCTCTTAGATAAGTGCTAAAAAGTTGCGGGTTTTTCAGAACTCTTAAACTGTTCATCCACTTTTTATTTAGTTAGGTAATAATTATTGCAAGTTCACAAATATAATTCTTTAAACAATTGGTTATTGTTTATAACTTTGTTATCTACAAATAATGCTAGAAAGATGCTTTTTCCTGCAATCTTAAACTTTTTTTCGACTTTTTAGTTGTAAACAAATGTCAAATAAACCTCAAAAAGAATTATGTTTTAAATAGTATTGTAAATTTAAAAATTTTTTTGCTCTTTTTCCAATGTTAAAAAACAATTAATTTATTTAATGAAAAACTACATTCCCCAAGAGAATCAAACAAAAAATAGCGAAATATATTCGCAAAAAAAGAAAGAGATTATTTAAAATATTTCTCTCTTTAATGTTTATTTATTATTTATTCATAACTCAAAAGGCTAAGCAAAGTTAAATTTTTTAGAAAAAACGGTAACTTTCTAACACTTATCTAAAAGAAGATAGTTATAAAAAATAATAAATTGTTTAAATAAATTTTTTATTAACTCGTATTCATCAGTACGTCAATGAGTAAAAATAATACAAAATGCTAAAATTTTCAAAACAAAAACCGCAGCTTTATGCTATTAAGCAAAAAGATTATTATTGACAAAAATAGTAATCAATTATTTAAAAAATTGTTTTGTTTAATTTGAATTAGTTATTCAATCTAAATCAAAAGTGAAGAAAAAGTTAAAGAAAAAAATTTGTTAAGCCCGCACCTATATTATTAAAAAAGAAGATATCTATAAACAATAACAATTTGTTTAAAAAATTATTTTTGCTAAATTGGAACAATTATTAATGCACTCTAAGTAAATAATAGACAAATATTTAACAATTTAATTTTTAAAAAAACGGTAAGTTTATATAGAATCAAGCAAAAAAATATTATTAACAATAATAATACATTGTTTGAACAATTATTTTTATTAACTTGAATTAATTATTATTTCACTCTAATTGATAAGTGGAAAAAAAACTTGAAAAAAATCAACAAAAAAACCGCAAATACATAGTTTTAATACACAATAAGATAACAATAAACAATTATAATTTCTTTAAAAAATTATTTTTGCTTAATTAAAACACTTATTTTTGAACTCTAAATAAAAATAGACAAATATTTAATAATTTAATTTAAAAAAACGTAATTTTATATAGCATTAAGCAAAGAAAATATTATTAACAATAATAATACATTGTTTAGACAAATATTTTTGTTAACTTGAATTAATTATTATTTCACTTTGATTGATAAGTGGACAAAAATTAAAAAAATTCAACAAAAAAACCGCAAATACATAGTATTAATACACAAGACGAAAACAATTAACAATAATAATTTGTTTAAACAATTATGTTTGCTAAATTGAAACAATTATTAAGTCACTCCAAGTAAATGATAGACCAATATTTAACAATTTAATTTTTAAAAAACCGATAAATTTATATAGCATTAAGCAAAGAAAATATTATTAACAATAATAATACATTGTTTAAACAATTATTTTTGTTAACTTTAAATAATTATTATTTCACTTTAATTAATAAGTGGACAAAAACTTATAAAAAATCAACAAAAAAACCGCAACTACATATTATTAATACACCAGAAGATAACAATAAACAATAATAAATTATTTAAACAATTATTTTTGCTAAATTAAAACAATTCATAATGCACTCGAAGTAAATAATAGACTAATATTTAACAATTTATTTTTAAAAAAAACCTAATTTTATATAGCATTAGGCAAAGAAAATATTATTAACAATAATTACACATTGTTTAAACAATTATTTTTGCTATAATAAATCAAATATTAACTCACTTTGAGTGAGCAATGGATAAAAAGTTTATAATGTAAGAAAGAAAAGCAATTTCTAGCATTATTCAAAGTTAATATTACTAAAATTAATAATAAAGTGATTGGACAATTATATTATTTTAAATTTATGAATGGTTTCCTTGCTTTAATTAAAAATTGAACTTAAAGTGGGAAATTTTTAGGAAAAAACCGCGACTTTCTATCTCTGTTCAAAGAAAAAAATGATGAAAGCAATAATAAATTGTTTGAAATTATTAAATTTATTAATAAATTGTTTTGTTTAAATTATCAGTCAATATCATTTTTAAACAAATTGATAGAGAGAACATTTAAAAAATTTTTTTTTTGAAAATTTGCAAGAATAAAGTCGGAAATGTCTTTTTAACCATTATTTTCTATTGTTAGAAAAATAAAAACAAAAATTGTTTCGATTCTGACGTTTGCAACTTTAGCCCAATTATTTTCACATGGCAAAACGGTTATACACACTTATCTAATCTATAATTGCTTACAGCAACGTGCAAAATGACAAGACGTAAAGCAATTTGCAGAAAAAAATGTTTTACTCATGAGAAATTTTTTTTTTCCTTTTTGTAGAAAACATAAAAATTCTAAAATTCAAAATATATTGAAAATAAAAGAGGAATGAAACTTATAATAATTTTTTTATAAATTCCAAAATGTATATATAAATATAGGACGTAAATGGATTTTAAAAAAATGTTAATATTAGTATGTTGGAATTTTTAAAATTATTGATACTTTTTTATTTAATTTAATTTTTTTAATAATTTTTAGAAATTTTTAGTAATGAATAATAATTATTCATAGTAATAATAATATTCGGAAAATTCATTCCTTTTCTTTTTTCATATTAAACCACCTATGCTTCCTAATTAAAGAATACTTCAATTTTTAAACAATGTTGGAACATTTTTTTATTTTTAATGCTTCAGCTTTGAATTTATTTATTTTTATCGTTTCCAATCAGAAAACATATAATTATCAATGTTTTTAAAATTTTTAATAAAAAAATCCGTCCACTCACTTTAAATCTCACTTAATAGTACATTAAATGATGCTTATGAATAGCAGATACATTTATCATCTCTAAAATTTCTATAATTTTAGTTTAAAATTATAGTTCTTTAATGCGTGACTATAAAACAGTTTAATAATTTTTGTGTTCTTGAAACTAATTTTTTTTTTGCTTCAAAAGAATTAATTGGAAAGGTTTCCTGCAGTTTTCCACTCTCCCCGCTAAACATTTAGGCAAATTTGAGTTTAGATTTAAAGTAATTTCAAACGTATAAAATTGTCTGGTTTTTTCAATTCTTCAGCATCATCATCGTATTGAAAGGGTCAAGCAATTAAAAAAATTGTAGTTTTCGGTGAGTGAAGTTGATGGTTACGCTGATTATCCTAAATTTTTCAAACTTAGGGATTTAAAAAATTTTCATTTTTTGTGCCGACATTTTTGAAAGCTCTGCATTACCTAAATCGCTGATCGAAATTTTAAAGTAGGTTTTAATGAAGAGTTCAATGATATCCTTTAATTTAACCTTGAAGGTGAACTTAAGGGTCATTTGAAGGTCAACATTTTTAAAATGGAATCTTCACTTTTTGACATCAGAAATCGATAGAGCGAGAAATTTCACGTCCAAATATATATATCAAGGTCATATACTTCATTTGTCCTTGAATTTCAATCCAAGGTCATAAAACTTTAAAAAGATAACAACACCTCTGAGTGCAGCAGTTTTTGAAACATTTCATATCAATGGAAGTTATTTGTTTCAACAAGGAAAATTCAATCGAAAGCTTTGACCTTGAAATTTGACCTTGAGGGTGACCTTGAAGGTCATGTCAAGTTCAACTGTAAAAAATGAAAAACTCCCTTTTGACATATGATAATTAAACCTATGGCCTTAATAAATATTTTAACGTAAAATTTCCCGCTCTATCGATTTCTAATGTCAAAAAAGCGGGTTTCGATTTCTTTTAAACTAACCTTGAAATGACCTTTAGGTTATAATAAAGGTCAAATTAAAGTTCTCTATTAAATGTGCCTTGTTAAATCAAAGAACTTCTATTCATATTAAATTTTTTCAAAAGCTACTGATCTCAGAGGTGTTCGGACCTGGTTTAAGTTTTAATGACCCTAGAGTGGCTTCTAAGTTTAATTGAACCTATTACGTTAATACAAATTTGAAGGTAAAACTTCCCTCTCTATCAATTCCCAATGTAAAAAAGAGGTTTTCTATTTAAAAAAAAATGAACTTAAAAAGACCTTCGAGGTCATCGTCGAGGTCAAGTTAAAGGTCACCATTAAATGCGCCTCGTAAAAACAAATAACTTCCAATTATATACAATTTTTTAATATAACGAATTCCTGAAAATAAATTCAAGAATTTAACGACCAAATTTAGGCAAACACTACAAAATGTTTCCATTGCAATCTGAGAAAAACCTTTTCTTTTTCTCCTTCTCCCTACAAAAAAGAAAGAAAAGAAAAGAAAAAAATTCGTTTTTACATTTGGGGAAAATATTAAAAAAGAGTAAAAAATATGTCAGGGAAAGAGCATCGGGGCAGCGGTGCTGCTCCTGCCAGCTACAATTTTTATTTTTATTTTATTTTTTTTTTTATTTTTACTTTTATTTTTATTTTATTTTACTTTTAGTTTATTTTTTTTTATTCTATTCTATTCTATTCTATTCTATTCAATTCTGTTCTATTATGTTCTATTCTATTCTATTCTGTTCAATTCTATTCAATTCTTTTCAATTCAATTCAATTCAATTCAATTCAATTCGATTCAATTCAATTCAATTCAATTCAATTCAATTCAATTCAATTCAATTCTAGTCTGTACTGTTCTGCACTGTTCTATTCTGTTCTATTCTATTACATTCTATTCTATTCTATTCTATTCTATTCTATTCTATTCTATTCTATTCCATTCCATTCTATTCTATTCTATTCTAATCTGCACTATTCTTTTCTGTTCTATTCTGTGCTGTTGTATTCTATTTTATTCTATTCTATTCAATTCTATTCAATTTTATTCAATTCAATT
>JAAAKG020145410.1:0-10896 GCA_010014905.2 Druon quercuslanigerum | reverse complement strand
AATTCCAAAAAAATTTCAGTGAATGATTTGTTCAAAAATTTTGAATGAAGTTTTTTGAAAAATCTCATATCGATTCATTAGAAATTTACTGAGATATTCATATTTGGAAAAAGTACTCGAGTCTGCAAGAACCGCTCCGTCAGGCAGCCTTCTCGTGCAGGCAGACGTCGAGTACTTTTTTCAAATATGAATATCTCAGTAAATTTTTAACGGATCGATATGAGATTTTCTAAGAAAAAAATTTTAAAGATTTTTAGACATCGCTATAGTATTTTGAATAAGTTCTATAAATATAAACTCATTTTAATAATATTTAGCCGACTTATAACAATTTAAGTTTTAAAACATAATTAAATCAGAGAGAAACTTTTAATCAATATTTCCGTTTAATTATTAAAAATAAACGCTTAGCAACAAATGTTTTAAAATAAATAAGTTTTATATCCTTATTCTCTACAGTTATATATTTTCAAAAATTAATTTTTCGATTTTGAACTTTTTCTTTTTTTGAGACGCTCGGCCAAAACTTTAAAAATCAATTATTGTGGTTGAAATCTCAACTACAGAATTGTTCTTTGTTATAGAAATGTCATATGAAATTAGATGAATGAAATCTGAAGTCAATGTTAAGAAATCATGTCGAGTTTCTTATCGATTTACTTTGCTTTCAATTCTGGCTTTAGAAATATATTTCTCGAGTCGTCCTTTGTATATGCGCTACACATATCATTTTCTCTCATTGACGTACATTTCACTTAAAAGGAACTGCAAGAAAATAAAATTCAAAGTGCATCTATACCATTGCATATACTTTTTTATAAGCATATATAGCGGAAACTCCTTCGCGATACGAAAGCGAAATGAGATTAATTAAAATTCAGCATTCGTAAAAGGTTGCGATTTTATAACTGAAACAGGAACAGAATATTTCATAAATAAGTCATAAATGTGTGTCATAAAATCAATATCTTTTCAATCCCACAGATGATTGATTATTCGCTATAATTTTTATATTTTCAAATTAACATTTAAACAATAAATTTTTTGGCATTGTTTTTAACTCAGAGAACATCTTTTTAAGTGAATATTGAACTATTTAAATAAAAATTTTGTTGTTGTTGTTTTAAGATTAATTTCATTTTACTGAAAATTTAATTATTTGGTGAAGATTTAACTATTTTGTTGAAGATTTATAATTTTAGTTGAAAATTCATCTCTTTGGTAGATACTATAACTATTTTGTTAAAAATTTCTCTTTTTTAGTTAAAAATTCATTTTTTTATTGAATATCTGTTTTTTCGAAAATTAAATTACTTGCTTGAAAGTTGAATTTATTTGTTAATAATTTATGTTTTTGGTAAAAGATTTGTTATGTAGTTTAAAATCAATCCTTTTGGGTGAAAATTAAACTATTTTGTTACAAGTTCTTTTTTTATTGTTTAAAGATCGCTTTGGTGGAAAATTTAACTAGTTCATTGAATTTTTTTTTAGATAAGTTTTTGTAACTGAAAATTTAACTATTCTAGTTAAAGATTAATAATTTTAGTAGAAAATTTATTTTAATGGTAATGAATTGAACTTTTTCTTTAAAAATACGTTTTTGTATTAAATGTTTTTAAATAAAAACTTAACTTCTGTAGTAAAAAACTCGGCTCTTATTTAAAAATTCATCTCTTTTCTTTAAAATTTATTTTGTTGAAGATTCTTCTTTTTTTAAATTACATTTTCGTAATAATAAAATTTAACTATTTCAGTTTATGGTTCATGATTTGAGTTTAAAGTTTATCTCTTTGGATGAAAATTGAACTTCTTTAGTAAAAATTAAATTTTTTTTGAAAACGAATTCTTTAACTGAAAACTGAAGTATTTTTTTGTTAGCTAAAAAATATGTTTTTGTGATAGAAATTTAATTAAATTAAATTAAAATTAATTAAAATTAATTAAATTGAAATTTAAATAAATTTGTTTTCCAAATTTAACTATTTGGCATTGTTTTTAACTCAGACAACATCCTCATAGCAAAAAAATTATTAGATGTAGAATTTTCAATAAAATATATGAATCTTCAACAAATAGTTAAATTTCTAAAACAAATTTATTTAAATTTTAATTTAATTTATTGATTCTTATTTTATTATTTGAATTTATTTTGTTTTTATTGATTAATAATTAATTTTAAATTATTTTAATTTAATTTAAATAAATTTATATCACGAAAACATATATCAGCCAACGAAAAAATACTTCAGCTTTCAGTTAAAAAATTCGTTTCCAAAAAAAAATTAATTTTTACTAAAGTAGTTCAGTTTTAATCGAAAGAGATGAATTTTAAACTCAAATGATAAACCATTTACTAAAATAGTTAATTTTAATTTTTACGAAAATGCAATTAAAAAAAGAAGAATCTTCAAAAAAATAAATTTTAAAGAAAAAAATGCATTTTTAAGTAAAATGCTGAATCTTTCACTGAAAAAGTTAAATATTTATTCGAAAACATTTAATTTAAAAAAACGTATTTTTAAGTAAATAGTTCAATTAACATCCAAAAAGATTAATTTTTTACTAAAATTATTAACCTTTAACTAACAAAATTAAATTTTTAGTAACGAAAAACTTATCTTAAAAAAAAAATTAATTAACTAGATAATTTTTTCACCAAAGCGATCTTTAATCAAGAAAAAACGAAATTTTAACAAAAATGTTCAATGTTCACAAAAAAAGATTAATTTTAAATTAAACAACAAATCTTTAACCATAAACATAAATTATTAACAAATAAGTTTAACTTTCAAGCAAGTAATTTAACTTTTGTCGAAAAAAGACAGATATTCAATAAAACACGTGAATTTTCAACTAAAAAAGAGAAATTTATAACAAAATAGTTTCAGTTTCTACTAAAGAGATGGATTTATAACTAAAATTATAAATAATAAACAAAATAGTTAAATTTTCAGTAAGATGAAATGAATCTTAATAGAAAAAAATAAAAAAAAAATTATCTAAGTAGTTTAATATTCACTTAAAGAGATGAATTTTTAACTAAAATGATAAATCTGCAATAAAAAAAATTAATTTTTAACAAAAGAGCTCAACTTTCAACCAAGTTATTTAATATTCTACAAACAAAAAAATGTCATGAAAAAATAAAATAGTTCAATTTTTAGTTAAAAAATTAAATTCTAACAAAAAGAAACTAATTTTCAACAAACTAGTAAAATCTTTAAACAAATAAAATTCTTTTTCACATACAAGATCAACTGACAAAGAGATACATCAGTTTTTAGTTAAAAAATACGTTTTCAAACAAAAAATTAATTTTCAGAAAAAATAGTTCAATTTTCATCCAACGAGATAAAATTTAAACTCAAATGATGAAACATGAACTGAAATAGTAAAATTTTTTTTTACGAAAATGTAATTAAAAAAAAAGAATCTTCAACAAAATAAATTTTAAAGAAAAGAGATGAATTTTTAAGTAAAAGCCGAGTCTTTCACTATAGAAGTTAAATTTTTATTTGAAAACATTTAATAAAAAAAATGTATTTTGAAGGAAAAAGTTAAATTTATTACCAAAAAGATAAATTTTCTACTAAAATTATTAAACTTTAACTAGAATAGTTCAATTTTCAGTTACAAAAAACTTATCTTTAAAAAAAAATCAATGAACTAGTTCAATTTTCCACCAAAGCGATCTTTAAACAAGAAAAAACGATTTTTGAACAAAGTTGTTCAATTTTCAACAAAAAGAGATTATTCTTTAAACAACAACAAAATAAATGTTTTTAAAATAATTTAACATTTATTTAAAGAGATGAATTTTAAAGTAAAATGATGAATCTGCAATAAAAAAATTCATTTTTAACAAGGGCTCAACTTTTAACCAAGTTATTTAATATTCTACAAAAAAAATGCCATGAAAAAAAAGTTTAATTTTCAGTTTACAAAATTAAATTCTGACAAAAAGAAATAAAATTCTTTTTTACATTCAAGATCAACTTACAAAGAAATAGTTCAGTTTTCAGTTAAAAAATTCGTTTCCAAAAAAAATTAATGTTCACTAAAATAGTTCAATTTTCATCCAAAGAGATAAATTTTCAAGTAAAATGCCGAATCTTTCACTAGGGAAGTTAAATTTTTATTTGAAAATAATTAATTTGAAAAACGTATTTTTAAACAAAAAGTTCAATTTATTAACAAAAGGATGATTTTTTACAAAAATTATTAATCTTTAACTAGAAGAGTTAAATTTTTAGTTACAAAAAATTTATCTTTAAAAAAAATGGATGAACTAGTTCAATTTTCCACCAAAGCGATCGTTAAACAAGAAAAAACGATTTTTGAACAAAGTAGTTCAATTTTTACCCAAGAAGATTGATTTTAAAGTAAAATAACGAATCCTTAACCACAAAAATAAATTATTAACAAATAACTTCAACGTTTAAGCAAATAATTTAATTTTCAACCAAAAAAGACAGATATTTAATAAAACACATGAATTTTCAACTAAAAAATAATAATTTTTATTAAATATAGTTTCAGTTTCTACCAAAGAGACGAATTTTTAATTAAAATGATAAATCTTCAAAAAAAATAGTTAAATTTTCAGTAACATGAAATTAATCTTAAAACAAAACAAAAAAACAAACATTTTTTATCTAAATAGTTCAATATTCACTTAAAAAGATAAAATTTTAATTAAAATTTTGAATCTTCAATAAAAAAAATGAATTTTTAACAAAAGAGCTCAACTTTTAACCAAGTTATTTATTATTCTACAAACAAAAAAATGTAATGAAAAAATAAAATAGTTCTAGAAAAATATTTAAAAAAAAATAAAATTCTTTCTTACATAGAAGATCAATTGACAAAGAAATACTTTAGTTTTCAGTTAAAAAATTCATTTCCAAAAAAAAAATTAATTTTCACGAAAATTGTTCAATTTTCATCCAAAGAGATGAATTTTAAACTTAACTGATGAACCATTAACTCAAATAGTTAAATTTACATTTACGCAAATGTAATTAAAGAAGAAAGAATCTTGAACAAAATAAATTTTAAGGAAAAGAGATGAATTTTTAAATAAAATGACGAATCTTTCACTAGGAAGTTAAATTTTTAAAACAAAAAAAGTTTATATTTTAAATTTTTTAAAAATTAATAAAACGTATTTTTAAAGAAAAAGTTTAATTTATTACCAAAAAAGATGAATTTTTAACTAAAATTATAAATCATTAACAAAAATAGTTAAATTTTTAGGAACAAGAAATTAATCTTCAAACAATACCAAAATAAATTTTTATTAAAATAGTTGAATATTTACTTAAAGAGATGAATTTTAAATTAAAATTATGAATCATCAATAAATTAATTTTTTACAAAAGAGCTCGACTTTTAAAAAATTTATTTAATATTCTACATTAACAAAAATGTCATGCAAAAATAGAATAGATCAATTTTCTGTTTAAAAAATTAAATTCTAACAAAAAGAAACTAATTTTAAACGAACTAGTAAAATCTTTAAACAAATAAAATTCTTTTTTACATAGAAGATCAACTTCAATTTTCAGTTAAAAACTTCGTTTCCCCCCCCAACAAAAATTAATTTTTACCAAAATAGTTCAATTTTCATCTAAAAAGGTGAATTTTAAATTCAAATAATGAACTATTAATTAAAATAGTTAAATTTAATTTGTACGAAAATGTAATTTAAAAAAAGATGAATATTCAACAAAATAAATTTTAAAGAAAAGAGATGAATTTTTAAGTAAAATTCCGAATCTTTCACTATAAAAGTTAAATTTTTATTTAGAAACATTTATTTAAAAAAACGTATTTTTAAACGAAAAGTTCAATTTATTACCAAAAAGATGAATTTGTTACTAAAATTATTAATCTTTAACTAAAATAGTTAAATTTTAAGTTAAAAAAAACTTATCGTTAAAAAAAATAAATGCACTAGTTTAATTTTCTATCAAAGCGAACTTTAAACAAGGAAAAACGAATTTTTAACAAAAAAGTTCAATTTTCACCCCAAAAGATTGATTTGAAACTAAAATAACGAATCTTTATAAAAAAAAATAAATTATTAACAAATAGGTTTAACTTTCAAGCAAGTAATTTAATTTTTGACCAAAAAAACAGATATTCAATAAAACACATGAATTTTCAAATAAAAAAGAAAAATTTTTAACAAAATAGTTTCAGATTCTACCGAAGAGATAAATTTTTAACTAAAATTATAAATTTTCAACCAATTGTTAAATTTTCAGTAACAAGAAATTCATCCTAAAACAACAGTAAAATAAATATTTTTTAAAATGGTTTAATATTTACCTAAAAAGATGAATTTTTAACTAAAATGATGAATCTGCGATAAAAAAATTAATTTTTAACAAGAGCTCATCTTTTAACCAAGTTATTTAATATTCTACAAACAAAAAAATGTCAAGAAAAAAGAAAATAGTTTAATTTTCAGTTAAAAAATTAAATTCTAACAAAAAGGAATAAAATTCTTTTTTACATAGCAGATCAACAGACAAAGAAATACTTCAGTTTTCAGTTGAAAAATTTGTTTAAAAAAAAAAAATTAATTTTCACCAAAATTGTTTAATTTTCAAGAGAGATGAATTTTTAATTAAAATGCCGAATGTTTCACTATAGAAGTTAAGTTTTTATTTAAAAAGATTTAATTTAAAAAACGTATTTTTAATAAAAAAAAAGTTCAATTAATTACCAAAAGGATAATTTTTATTTTAAAATTATTAATCTTTAACTGGAAAAGTTAAATTTTTATTTACAATAAACTTATCTTTAAAAAATAATTAATGAACTAGTTCAATTTTCCACCAAATTTTTTTAAACTAAAAAAGCGAATCTTTAACCAAAAAATTAAATTATTAATAAATCAATTCAACTTTCAAGGAAATAATTAAATTTTCAACAAGAACAGAAATTAATCTTAAAACAACAACGAAATACATTTTTATCAAAATGGTTCAATATTTACTTAAAGAAATGAATTTTAAATTAAAATTATTAATCTTCAATAATTTAATTTTTTAGAAAAGAGGTCAACTTTTAACCAAGTTATTTAATATTCTAACGTCATAAAAAAATAAAATAGTTCAATTTTCAGTTAAAAAATTAAATTTTAACAAAAAGAAACTGATTTTGAACAAACTAGTAAAATATTTAAACAATTAAAATTCTTTTTTACATAGAAGATCGATTGACAAAGAAGTACTTCAGTTTTCAGTTGAAAAATTCTTTAATTAATTTTCACCAAATACTTCAATTTTCATCCAAAGAGATGAATTCTAAACACAAATGATGAACCATTAACTGAAATAGTTAAATTTACATTTACGAAAATATAATTGAAAAAGGAATCTCCAATCAAATAAATGTTAAATAAAAGAGATGAATTTTTAAGAAAAATTCCGAACCTTTCACTATAGAAGTTAAATTTTTTATTTGAAAACATTTAATTAAAAAAACGTAATTTTAAACAAAAAGTTTAATTTATTACTAAAAAGATCAATTTTTTAAGACAATTACTAAACTTTAACTAGAAAAGTTAAATTTTCCGTTATAAAAAACTTATCTTTAAAAAAAAAAAATAATGAACTAGTTCAATTTTCCACCAAAGCGACCTTTAATCAAGAAAAAACGATTTTTTAACAAAATAGTTCAATTTTTACCCTAAAAGATTGATTTTAAACTAAATAACAAATTTTTAACAAAAAAAAAAAATTATTAACAAATAAGTCAAACTTTCAAGCAAGTAATTCAATTTTCCACCAAAAAAGACAAATACTCAATAAAAGACATGGATTTTTTTGTTTTTTGTATAAAAAAACTAAAAAAGAGAAATTTTTAACAAAATAATTTCAGTTTCTACCAAAGAGATGAATTTTTAACTAAAATTATAAATCTTCAACAAAAATATTTAAATTTTCAGTAACATGAAATTAATCCTAAAACAAACAAAAAAACAAAAAAATGTGTCTAAATAGTTCAATATTCACTTAAAGAGATTAATTTTTAATTAAAATAATGAATCTTCAATAAAAAAAAACTTTAACAAAAGAGCTCAACTTTTAACCAAGTTATTTAATATTCTACAAACAAAAAAATGTCATGAAAAAATAAAATAGTTTAATTTTCAGTTAAAAAAATTAAATTCTAAAAAAAGAAACTAATTTTAAACAAACCAGTAAAATCTTTAAACAAATAAAATTCTTTTTCACATACAAGATCGACTGACAAAAAAATAGTTCAGTTTTTAGTTAAAAAATACGTTTTCAGAAAAAATTAATTTTCAGAAAAATAGTTCAATTTTCATCCAAAGAGATGAATTTTAAACTTAAATTATGAACCATTAACTAAAATATTTAAATTTACATTTACAAAAATTTAATTAAAAAACGTTTTTTTTTTTGAACCAAGCAGTTCAATTTATTACAAAAAAATTTTTTTACTAAAATTAATAATGTTTAACTAAAGTAGTTAAATTTAAAGTTACAAAAAAATTATCTCCAAGAAAAATAATGAAATAGTTTAATTATCCACCAAAACGATTTTTAAACAATAAAAAAACGAATTTTTAACAAAATAGTTCCATTTTCACCCAAACAGATTGATTTTAAACTAAAATAACGAATCTTTAACCAAAAAAATAAATTATTAACAAATGAGTTCAACTTTCAAGAAAAATAATTTAATTTTCGACCAAAAAAACAGCTATTAAATAAAACACATGAATTTTCAACTAAAAAAGATAAATTTTTAACAAAATAGTTTTAGTTTCTACCATTAAGATAAATTTTTAACTTAAATTATAAATCTTCAATAAAAATAGTTAAATTTTCAGTAACATGAAATTAATCTTAAAACAACAACAAAATAATTTTTTGTTAAAATAGTTCAATTTTCATCTAAAGAGTTGAATTTTAAATTAACATGATGAACCTTCAATAGAAAAATGAATTTTTAACAAAAGAGCTCAACTTTTAACCAAGTTATTTACTATTCTACAAACAAAAAAATGTCATTAAAAATAAAATAGTTTAATTTTCAGTTAAAAAAATTGAATTCTAAAAAAAGAAACTAATTTTAAACGAACTAGTAAAATCTTTTAACAAATAATATTCTTTTTCACATACAAGATCAACTGACAAAGAAATTCTTCAGTTTTCAGTTAAAAAATTCGTTTTCCAAAAAAAAAAAATTTCACTAAAATAGTTCAATTATCATTCAAAGCGATGAATTTTAAACTCAAATGATGAACCATTAACTAACATAATTAAATTTAATTTTTACGGAAATATAATTAGAAAAAGGAAAATCTTCAACCAAATAAATTTTTAAGAAAAAAAATGAATTTTTAAGTAAAATGCTGAATCTTTTACGATGGTAGTTAAATATTTATATGAAAAAATTTAATTAAAAAACGTATTTTTAACCAAAAAAGTTCAATTCACTAAAAAAAAATTTTCTACTAAAATTATTAATCTTTAACTAGAATAGTTAAATTTTCAGCTACAAAAAACTTATCTTAAAAAAAAAATAATTAACTAGTTCAATTTTTGACCAAAGCGATCTTTAAACAACAAGAAAACACAAATTTTTAACAAAATAGTTTATTTTTTACCAAAAAATTTATTTGGAACTAAAGTAACGAATCTTCAACCAAAAATATAAATTATTAAAAAAACAGTTCAACTTTCAAGCAATTAATTTAATTTCGACCTTAAAAGACAGATATTCAATAAAAAACACGAATTTTCAACTAAAAAAGAGACATTTTTAACAAAATAGTTAAAGATTCTACCAAAGAAATATTTTTTAAACTAAAATGATAAATCTTGAACAAAAATAGTTAAATTTTCAGTAACGAGAAATTCGTCTTAAAACAACAACAAAATAAATTTTTATAAAAATAGTTCAAAATTCACTTAAAGGAATGAATTTTAAATTAAAATTACGAATCTCAAATTAAAAATTAATTTTTAACAAAAGAGCTCAACTTTTAACCAAGTTATTTAATATCCTTCATTTAAAAAAATGTTATGCACAAATAAAATAGTTTAATTTTCAGTAAAAAAAAATTAAATTCTAACAAAAAGAAACTAATTTTAAACGAACTAGTGAAATCTTTAAACAAATAAAATTCTTTTTTTACATATAAGATCGACTAAAAAATAAATACTTTAGTTTTAAGTTTAAAAATTCGTTTTCAAACAAAAAAAAGATTAATTTTCACCAAAAAAGTTTAGTTTTTAGTCAAAGAGATGAATTTTAAACTCAAATGATGAATCATTAACTAAAATGGTTAAATTTAATTGTTACGAAAATGTAATTAAAAAAATAAGAATCTTCAACAAAATAAATTTTTAAGACAAAAAATGAATTTTTAAATGAAAAAATAAATTTTTCACAATAGAAGTTATCTTTTTATTTAAAAACATTTAATTTAAAAAACGTATTTCTAAACAAAAAGTTCAATTTATTACCAAAAATATAATTTTTTTACTCAATTTTTTAATATTTAACTAAAAAAGTTAAATTTTCAGTTACAAAAAACTTATATTTAAAAAAAAATTAATGAACTTGTTCAATTTTCCACCAAAGCGATCTTTAATCAAGAAAAAACGAATTTTTAACAAAATAGTTTAATTTTCACCCAGAAAGATTGATTTTAAATTTAAAAAAACGAATCTTCAACCATAAAAATAAATTATTAACAAATAAGTTCAACATTCAAGCAAATAATTTAATTTTTAATCAAAAATAAATTAATCTTAAAAACAACAACGAAATAAATTTTTATCAAAATGGTTCAATATTCACTTAAAGAAATGAATTTTAAATTAAAATATCAATCTTCAATTAATT
>JAAAKG020145409.1:0-10896 GCA_010014905.2 Druon quercuslanigerum | reverse complement strand
TATATATATATACTAAAACTTAATATCTAGATATTTTAGAAAGCACATTTATTTTTTCTTTTTAATATAAATTTTGTTAATATATATAATATATGAGATATGAATCATAAGTATCTGAGATACTAGAAATGTAATCACAGTGTTTGCGCGCGCACGCGCTTTGTGATTGGTCGCGGTTGGCACTTTGCCACCATTGGGACGCCGCGTCGCATGCATACCATCTTCTTGTCCGCAGACATCCGAAGAAGAAGAAATTTTTAAACGGCGTTTTCACGTACTTTTTTAAATAGTATAATATTGCTGATCAGATTTCAGAAGTGAAATTTTTGCCGTGTTTGAAGTGTGTTAAGCGTAAGCCTTGCTTTATTGTTTTTCAGTGCATATGGATTTTCTTCTTACATTTCTTTAAAATACAATGCTAAGGAAACCTAACCTTAAATAAGAAAAGGCTTTGATCTGAATCAGTCACCTTGCTTGATGCATCATTGTAATATTGACAAAAATAAATTATGTCATTCATTTTGGTGGATAATATATCGTTTTGAAATTCAAATTGACTCATTCAAGTTTATAATTTATTTCATAATCAATCTTAGTATAATAAACAGAATTTAAGATAATTCATTGTAATACTTGGAATATTTTAATTCAACATCTCGGATACTTAAGAGTGCTATCAAAGATCTTACCGTTTTCAAATTCTTATGGCTTCTTCCTTTAAGATCATATATACTCAGAATAAATATCTCAGATATTTAGAAAAAGTATCTCAGATATTTTGAATAAGTAACTTGAATATTAAAGATTTCATACCTGCGGATATTAAATCTAAGATTTGATGAAATCCGGCAAAGTTAAATTTTTACATAAAGCCAATACCATCTAATTAGGATGAGAATGTAAAAAAAAATAGAAAAAAACGAACCTATGTGCCGGCCTTATACGTGGACGTCCTCAAAGGGCTTTCTTCTACAAAGAATGAAACTTACGAGTTGCTTTCGCTGAAAGAAATAAAATTGAATTTCCTTTACTGCATTGTTGGTACCATGGAGTGAGTTAACATTTCTTTGTTTTTGTTCGACATACGTGATTATAGTAAGTTTTAAGAGCCGATCGTGAGCCACAACTTCTCTTTATATAGGTGCGATTATCCGCCAGAGAGTCGACGAGCGGCGATTCTGCCATGCCTCACGGCGGCAGCAGCGCGCGTAAGCGAATACCAAATCTGGCTATAATACGCGTGTATAAGCACTTTTCTTCTCACGTAATTATGGGTACAAAGTGTTTATTCCCATATACGTGTGAGCACACGCACTTAACTTATTTTCAGCAGAAAGGCAATTTTCAATTCGCACACCGTTTTGTTATGGGCTCACAACCAACGTCTCGAGGGCATCGTACCCCTAAAATCATGGAAATAAAATTTTAATTATTTTTTCATCTGTTTTTAAGGTGGAAAAGAACATAAAATCTCGCACACCTAATATTTTAAATTTCTGCACTATTAAAATCTGTAAGGCAATTGAAGCAGTAGTGGGGATGATCCAGGACATCTACTGCATTCTGGAGGGTCAGTACACTATTATGCAGAGTAAAGTTCGCTGGGAAATAAAAAATAATGTTTCAGCAACAAAATAATTTTGTTGAGCAGTTTTGGTTGTTCTGGTCAAAATTTAGTTGCGAGTACCAAGAAAGTAGATGGAGATACAAAACAATTTATTTGGCGCAAACAAAACTGTTTGCTAAGCGCTTTTTGTTGAGTATACCAAAGAATTTTGTTGAGCGTACCAAACACGTAGCCGCGCATGCGCTCTCTTTCTACTCATGATGAGAAGCTTATCTCTTGATAATAATTAACCTTCTTTGGTTAAAAATTCCACTGTTCTGCTGTATCTTTTGTTTTTGGCTTGAATACTCAATAATTTGGTAGAAAATTAATGTATTTGGTTTAAAAATAACTTTTTTGTTAAAAATCCATATTTTGGGTTTGAAAATTGTCTTACTTTGGTAAAAAAATTCAAAAATTTGGTTGAAATATTTTTTCCTTTTTTGAATGAAAAATCTTACTTGATGGTTGAAAATTCATCTATTTTGGTAGAAATTTCAACTTTTTTGTTTACAAGCCGAACTTTTTGGTTAAAAATTCGTTTTTTTTTTAATTGAATTCAACTGTTTTTAATTCATAATTGAAATATTTTTTCGATGGAATATCAGCTATTATATTTTTTGATAAGAATTCATCTTTTTTGGTAGAAAATCAGTCTTTTTGATCTTAAAATCTAGTAATTTGTTAGAAAATCAAACTATTAGGATAATCAAAAAAGTTAATTATTGTCAAAAATATGAAAGTTGATATTTTATTCCCAAAATATTTTAATAACAAATTAAAAGCAGTTTTATTTATTATTTATTTTCAACCAAACAGTTACATTTTTGCTCAAGAAAGATTAAATTTGCAATTAAAAAGATGAGTTTTCTAAGCAAAAAGACGAATTTTTAACAAAATAATTGAAATATTAATTAAAAAAGATTTTTCAGTCAAGAAAGAAAAAAATGTTCGACCAAAATGTTGAATTTTCAACAAAAAAAAATAGTAATTTTCTAACCAGACGGGATGAATTTTTAACAAAACTATTTAATTTTCGAACACATAAATAATTTTTAAAATAAAATCATTAAGTTATTAATCAAATACTAAAATTTTTAACCCAAAAAGTAATTCAAATTGTTTGAAACCTTTTTACAATTTATTTATTAATTTTAATAAGATGAATAATAAATAAAAAATATAATGGTACTTCAACTACAAAGAATGAATTTTCATGCTAAAAGAAGGAGTTTTCTTCAAAACAGTTACATTAAATTTTGATGCTTACTTACTAATTTTTATTGAAAAATTAAATTTTTGATTTACTAGCTTAAATTACTTACCTATAAATATTTTGAGGTTAGAATTGGAGGTTGCAATAATGTACTTTGAATAACCTTTTTGGGATAAATAATCAATTTAACGGAAAACGTGGAGCTTACAAACAATATTTTTAATATATCACTAACACAATTCTACGAAATTTTATTATTATTATTATTGAATAAAATCGTT
The DNA here is from genome assembly GCA_010014905.2 of Druon quercuslanigerum. Taxonomy (NCBI): domain Eukaryota; kingdom Metazoa; phylum Arthropoda; class Insecta; order Hymenoptera; family Cynipidae; genus Druon; species Druon quercuslanigerum. The sequence continues at coordinate 7,793 of JAAAKG020145409.1, read as the reverse complement.
ACAAAATTTATGAATCTTATTCTTAAACGTTTTAAAAATGTGCAGAAAAATTACTTTTTCTATTAGCATAGAAAATTAGTTATGCTACTTAACTTGTTTGAATAGTTTTCAAATTCTGAAAAAAACTGTTAAACTAAAAATATATGTAATGCTTTCTGTATGTGATTATTAATTAAAATTTACGCCTATTCGCTATTTATTATTTTTATCGGAATTGAGATTTTAGTTAGGTTTAGGTTAGGTTTATTTTTGAAAACTGAGGTTAATGAAAAACAGTTTTTTTGAAGTGATAACTTCTTATTCAGTGTGAACTCGAAAAACTGGGTAACGGTAACGTTAATGTTTCCAGGGTAACAATCCCTCAACTCTAGCTCTCCTTCGCTTCTCCCAATGACTGACTCTTTCAATCCCCCTCCCTGTCTACCTCTCCTTCGCTTCTTCCACTTCTCTCGCTCTCGCCACTCTCTCTTCAATTGGGATCGATTAATTAGGTTATTAGAAACAAAAAATTTTGATAATACTTTTTGTCCCGACTTTCAATAATTTCTTATTAACTAAAAACTTGTAAAATTACAAAAAATGAAAAAATCGTCATGCTGATCATTTTCCATAGTGACATGGAGAAAAATAAACACTTTTTTACCTTTGGTATTTTTTCGTAAATGCTTCGTTTTCGAGTTACGTGCAATTCAAAGTTAAAAATCGACCATAAAACGTATATTTCGACAATTTTGTTCTCGGCTTCTATCACAGCTTTTTGAAAATTAAAAAATGCAGATTAGTCGTAAAAATATGCGCTTTTAGGTAGTTTTTTTTTCTTTGTGCTACTTTTTCTACAAGGACAAATTTGTAATACAAAATTCGAGAAATTTACGGATTTCGCGGCGGATTTGTGGTGACTATGCGCGTAACGTATAATGATTCGCGGAAGTATTTGTTAATGACTAACGTTGTAATATGTGGTTATTGGCCATTGATATTTTTTTTATACCAGTTACTGTCGAAAAGGAGCCTTTCTTAAACAGAACCTCTTTCAATTCTACAACAAAATGTCTGTGTACCAAAAAAATTAGAAAGTAATGGGCGTTAAAGCAAAATGAAAATTATTTCAAGATAAATAAAATGATTTATTTACATAAAATTTACATTTGTATATATACATATGTTGTAATAGAGTTTACTATACATTAGCACTGCAACACTGTCACAGAAGTAGAATTATGTTAATTATACACTTTTGTTAAACAACAGCTATAAATTTTCCACCGTAGACACATAAAAACACAAAATATTGGTTTAGTCATCTAAACAGGTATGCGTGTTTGTGCAAGTTTAAAGAAGTAAAAATCGCACAAGCAAGTTAGCGAACACGCGGTTAGCTTGAATTAGTTAGAACATATGTTTGTAAAACAATGTTTATACAAGTATAGTTTATGTAAATATATTACTATATAAATATTTTTTATTTATTTTTACGTAAAATTGATGATTGATCGAAAAAAATAGATATTCATCGTGGGATTGAAGAATTTCCTGTTTGAGAAAGGCTTCTTTTCGACAGCATTTGCGATTGTAAAAAAAAGTAACACTAAAAAAAATACTACCTAAAAGCACATGTGTTCACATGTTTTCTGTTATAGCAGACTCCTTTTTGTAGAACATTATTATATAGCATTTTTTATTAAAATTTTATTTTGTATATATTGCATTAGCAAATCGTTGGAAGTAAAGGTTTAAATGCATCAATTAGGGAAAACTTATAAATAATTTATTGCTACTGTATATATCAATAATTTATTAATACTGTCATGAACAAGACGAGAGAGAGAGAGAGAGATAATAGAATTTCACAATGTGAACGATTTACAACATTTTTAAAAGATATTCACACATGAAGACTATTGAATTCGCACAAGGCTCTCAATAATCTAGTACAATAATCTGGATAAGATTTACAAACTTTAAAATTTTTCCAGATCTCTTTAAATTCCAAGTGAACAGACTCCATTGCCTGTTTACTAAAAAATCCCAATTCCTTTTGCTTCTGGTCACAAAATTCGGCTACGTGGTAGAAGACTGCGTGAACTTTAGGAGTCACGGGGATATTCAAATCTAAGTAGCTTTTTTGAAAGCCAAAATACATTCTTTGAATTTAGAATTTAAATGTTCACCAAAACATGCTTTCACCACTTTCTGGAAAATATCAAAGGCTTGAAGATATTTTATGCAATGCAGGTTTTGCTTTTTGATCGCAAAATATCTACTCGATCCAATAATTTTTTAAACCCATTTCCGTTAAATGAAGGATTACCGTGAACTGCTTGGAGTTCAGGAGGCGAAATTATGTCTAACAGTGCTATATCTTCACTGCTCGTGATGATCGGTGGATGGATGCAGTTTTTGTAAATCTTAGCTTGCGATTGAACTGAACCTGCTTCTTCCCATTCTTCAAAATTTTTCTGAATACTATATACAGTTCTCAAAGGACCAGCTTGGTGGGGTGTAGTCTTTTTGACATAACACCATATGCATAGATAAAGACTACTGTGCGACATGATGCCAGCCAGAATATTATCCATTTTCAATTCAACTGCGATAGTTCCACTAAAACGATTAATGTCAATTTTGGACCATAATTTGGATACGTTGCCAAAGTTTTCCTGACAGTTCTGTCCATGTCCAAGGATTAAAAGCTTCTTAACTCCTAAATCTTTAAACCGCTTTATGCTTACTTGTCCATATTTTTGACGGGTACCTTTTAATCTTGCAGACTCGTCTGCAGACTGATAAGCACATCTTCAAAAAGCCACCTCCACCATCAAGGCCAAATTTCAAATGAACTTAACCAGCTTCTCACTTTTCAATTACATAAGAAAAACTAAAATTGTCAGCAGTAAAAAACCTATCCAGGCAGTGACTTGCAGCTCTGATGCAACCCCCTCAGTTACCTTTTGACTTAAATGAAATTGAGCCTGTAAGTTCTTAACATGATTTGCCGTGATTAAGGGCTTTTTGTTGATTCAGTTTGAGGGTTTAAATTAATATATATTTTTTAGTGCCACGCTAACATTTTTTCCAAATTTCTTCTTTTCAATCACTTTTTATTTTATAAATGACGAAGTCACATGATCTTTAGATTTAGGCGGTGATTTTTTTACAAATTTGATGAGATTATCTTGCTGGATTCACAAATTGAACTTATAAGATATTCCTTTTCCTATTAACGAAAAACAAAAGGTCCATCACACTTCAGATTTTGGTTTTTGGTCAGTTTTGGAAGGTCCAGGATCATCTTTAACACAAGCAGTGAAAGGATAACGTTAGGATACGATAGAGAAGGATGTTGTTGGTGTTGAAGAAGCGCCAATATATATATATATATTTTAAATCATACATCTATGTTCATATAAAGCTAACACTATATATTTAAAAATAGGTAGTGACAATATAAGAATTTGCAGTTTTAGAATCATTTCAAGGCTTTTCAGAATGAAATCATACGCACTTGAGTTTGCACTGGAAATCTCAGCCAAAATCCTTTTTCGAGCAGGTAACTTATCGCCATTTCAAAAATTTCCAATTATTGGTGTTTCAGCAATCACACATACTCGACATTCACACAAATAACTTGATCTGGTACTCATTTTCAATTGTACAATTTCATCGAAATCGGGTAAGTTAAGGGTTTTATTAATTCCTCTCTTCCAGCGCGAAATATCTTTCTGGCATCCAGAGCAGATAACAGTTGGTAACATTTCGTCTGCATATAATTGAAATCGACTACTTGTTTTATTGTGATTCCCAATTTCCCGTTTAAACTTAGCATGTTCTTATTTTTACCAAAACAGAGTAAGCACACCTTTTTTCGATTTGCATCGTGACTTACTAAATCTCTCGGCATTTTAAGCAGTAAATGAGTTTTCGCATGACATTAGTAAATGAGAAATGTATTGGGTTAGTACATTGAAACAAAACAGTAACCATAATTCAATTTTTCAATTTGTAAAAAGAATTCGACAAAAAGTAGTCTGCTCTAAGAGACTATAACTTCTGTTTTATAAGAGCTAGAATCAATTTTTTTTAGTTTTAAAAAGATAATTTAATCTTCTTCAATTCATTTACTTGCAACTTTTATGTAAGATGTACAGACGATGAGATATTGTGCAAAAAGTAAAAGATTTAAAGTCTTTTGCACTAAAAAATCATTTCTAAAAGTTTCACGAAAAATGGGCCAGAATTGTGGAATCTCAAAAAAACTTATGTCTTCCACACATTCTTCAAAATTTAAAAGCTATTGAAAACTAAAACAATATTAGTCACACAGAAACTTATTTTGGGCGCAAAATCAAAGGGTTTTAGTAGAGAAAACGTTACTTATTACTTGTTCCTTTAGAAAAAAATCACATTAATTGATTAAAAAACAACAAATATCGAGTTATTTTAAACTGGGGTCTAACGATTTTTTTTATATTCGGTAAAGATACTTATGTGGCATCCCCAAAACATAATTTCTGGGAATCAAACTTTAGCCTACTCATTTAAGTGTAACTTGGTTCTGAGAAGGCGTGTATAATTTTTTATGGAAAAAGTTAATGTTTTCAATTTCTGCTTTTTAATTTTCAGGTGGTCGAGTCTCGTGTCTCTAGAGTATTGTAACAAGAAGAAATATGCACACATTGTTGCCGGCCCATACTAGAGGATAATTTAATGGCGAGGATCGTCGTTCAGTTTACGTCTACGTCGCTGCTGACATGGTCATTCTGCAATATATATCACTCGGAGATTTGTGCAACAGCGTTTTGTATACCTGTCATAAATTAGACACTCCAAACACTCTCCTTACTAAGGAGGAACAAGATGTCCCTAAGTCAGAAAAGGAATAAAAAATAATTTTCTGACATTTCTCTATAAATCTATTCAAGTATTCATGCTTTAAAAAAAGCAATGAATGATTTTCTACAGGCGAAAATAGTTGTAGAGTTAAAAAAATTCTTTATGATTGAAATATAGTTTTTGTTATGTACCTGAAGTGCTGAACGTTCAAATGAACGAAACATTTTTCGAAATTGCTATTTTACACATAAATATTTTCTTAACTGCAATTTAAATTATGTATTATCATTTGTTTTTTAAAATAAATAATTTCCAATATGAATTAACAAAAATGTTAGCACTTTTCCTGGTTTGCGAAGTCATCAGTAAAAGTTTTGTTCATTTGTACCTTCAGGACTTCAACCTCATGTTTTTTTAAAATGAAAAATGATTCTTAAGTGACGGAAAAATTGGTTCAAAAATCTACACTTTTCTATCTTTTTTTCAGCAGTAAAAACCACTACAGAAGGACCAATATTTCTTTAGTTAAACAACATTATATTATTATTGTATATTATTATTATTGTCAACAACATTATAGAAATTCCAGAAAACAAACACGCGCTACGAGCACGATTCTTGTTTTTGTTTGATACGATTTTTAAATTAAAATATAAATTTAATAATAATGTCAAATTTTTGAATTTTATAGTATCTTTTTTCTTAAATAATAGAAAAGAAAGATAATGTTTTGGATAAATTATTTCTTAACACCAAGCCTAATATAAGTTCATAATATTTTTGGACAATAGAAAGGCAATCAAACATTGAATTTTAAATAAAAATGCCCATTTGCTACAAAATACTAATAAAATTTATTTAAATATTGTAAATATTCTGCAAAGTGTAATGGTTTTTTATAAAATGTTTCAAAAATATTACAAACTTTTTCACGTTTTTTTAACTCCAATGATTTTTTATTGAAAGTACCGATTTTCAGTATAAAACGCAAACTAAATCAAAATTTGCAAATTGAATTACTCTGATTTATAATCTAAAGGATAAACATACAAATTTTGATAAAAAAACACTAACATCACATACAAAAATTGTTGGAAATTTTTAATTTTCTGTGAAATTAATGGATTTTTGATTCAAATATCTAATTTCAAGTAAAAAAAGTTAATATAACCCTCAATGGTTAAAAGTTGTGAATCTTTTTTGAATTATAATTTTTTTAAATAAAAATATCGATTTCTTAACAAAATACCAACATAATCCAGGATGATTAAAAGATTATAATTCATGTTTAAATTAAAATCATTTTTATTTAAAGGTAATTTTCAATTTTCAATTTGAAAAGTTAATATTATAATTTTTTGTTCAAAAACCAGAATCTATATTTCAATCAAATAAATAAATATTATTAGTATAAGTAATATAATGAGGAGAGACACTTAACAAATTTTTATTATAAAATTAATAGTTTTTGACGAAAAACATTAACACGACATAACAGAAAATTATTGACTAATTGAAATCTTCAAAATCCACTGATTTTTATTTTAAAAAATCGAATTCTTGTAACAAAATGTTAATATAATTTGACACTTTTGAAAATTGCAAATATTATTCAAACTATAATGATTTTTTTTAAATGCAAATTTTTGTGTTAAAAGTTATTATAATCTTAAATGAATGAAATATTGCTTAAGTATTAATGAGTTTTGTGTAAGAATATAATTTTTTCGGTAAAACGCTATTAGGCTTAAAACTGTTAAGAGTTATGAATTTTCTGTGAAATATGATTTTTTTACTGAAAATACCAAATTTAGACAAAAAGAAACTAAAATTTCAAAAAACGACAATTTTTGGTGTAAAACGCTAACTTACCCTATTTTTTTTTAATTTGTAAATCTTTTTTGAAATATATTTTTAAAAAAATACCAATTTTCGACAAAAACCACAACATCATCAAATTAATCTAAATCTTGGTCAAATAATAATAAATTTTGTTTCAAAATTCTAATTTTCGATATTTCGGTGCCTAACATTGTTAAAAAATTATTAACTATTTTAATTTAATTTTTTTTTTATTTAAAAAAACGAAGCTAAGCCAAAATACGTATAAATTATTGAATGACATTTAATCTTTGAAATATATTAATTTATATCAATAATTTTATGTAAAAACCACTAACAAAAAACACATATAATAATGGAATAATTTATTAAACATTTTGAAAGTTTTAATTTAACCGCGCAAGATTTAATTGATTTAATTAATTTAATTGATTTAATTTTTAAATTTCAACTTTAAGATACAAATCAACTTTAAGTAATGAAAAGCTAATCAGGTTTTAATTTTTTATTGAAAATAGTATTTTTAATTAACGAAACTATTATAACAACAGATATTCTAATTATTTAAAGGAAAATCAGTGAATTTTTTCAAACGATATTTTTTCTTTCAATTCCTCTCCTCATTATATCAATTTTTAATTGTAAAATCGATAAATAAACAACTTTAAAAGTAATAAAAAAGCCAATAAACAAGAATATTTTTGAAAAACTCAAAATTCTTTTAGTGCTCTTATAGAGATTAGTAAAAGACAGAAATAAAAATAAATTTAAAAAAAAAAATTACATTTAAAAAAAACATAAACAGAAATCAAATTGTAGAATATTTTAAATATCTTGAAAATCTAAGGTTTTGAAAGTAAATGTTTCTAAACTTAGAATTTTCACATTACTAAAGTAATATTGAAATTCTCCGCTTAAAAATCCTATAAAATTAATTTCTTAACTTCAAATTAATTTTGATAAAAGTTATAATGTGCAACAAACAAGTTTCTAAATATAAGAAAAATAATGTAATAATATGCATTTTTATATTTATTTAAACCTTGAACTTCATTGACGACTGTACAAAAGATTTTAATGTTACGATTAATTTTTTTTAGTGTCATCTATAATTTTTT
>JAAAKG020145408.1:0-10896 GCA_010014905.2 Druon quercuslanigerum | reverse complement strand
CTCTTTCTCTAAATAACTGACACGCGAAGAAATATCTTAGGTACCCCTAGTACTATCACGATTTGGGCGACCTGTCACTTCGCGTCAGCACCAATAAACTACGAGTCTCCCTGGTGAATAATAGACAGTGTTTTTTAAAAGAAAAGAAAATAAACCTGCTGATACGGCTGGAATCCCAGCTGTACTTGGCTGGATCCTAGCCCTACTTTTTTTATGAAAACAGCAGGCTATCCTAGGATCTATATAGCTCCCCCTACCAGCCGGAAGAAAGAAATCAGAAGCATGGTTCAACTGGACCAATTCCTGGCCAAACACAATGCCACCTTGGTCAAGAATAAAACCACCGGTGTCCGCAAGGAAGAAATACCATTCTTTTACTCCCACTCTTTCTATCTTTTAAGATATTTCTTGAAGCTAGAGTAAACCAGCCTTCACTTGGCCCTGGCAACGACTTTTTCTTACTCCGTTTTGCGGAACTTTCTACAACCAATCCCTCCCTCTCTTTCTATCTTAAGAGAAATACAGGGACGCTCCCGTCAGGGCGAACTTGCCTGTGGTCAAAAAGGTCTGTGATAATTCCTCCATTACCTCTCTTTCCATCTTCAGAGAGTCGTCAAACTCTCTTCTAATAGAACTGCCCGATTATCTCCGTATCATTGCACATAATGACAGTAATCACCGCGCAACTTAAATGAGGAGGATATCAAAGACCATATCACTGTCCATGGTTTTATCATGAATCCACTACTTGTAACCTTTTAACTTGTTGCAAACAGGGTGGATCATCGCATTACAAATAAGCACTATTATATCGTTTTGCTACGGTACTTCCAGTATTTTATATTAAAGTTTGTAATGTAATGTTGGCTTCTTTAACTTTCTATACAAGAAATTTTTAAAGATTTTTATTTCTTTGAACACTTTTACGTGTGTAATAAATTTTTTACAAAATGAAGTTAGACTAATTCTAATTCGTAGCAAAAAGATGAAGTTTAAATTTTTTTCCAATCCAAGCGATTTTTTGTTATTTTAAAAGAATTACAATATACTGACATGGATCAATATAATTTGGTTGAGCATAGCCGTCGAATTGTCTTTGCATCGCAGCGTGATCTGTTATTTCAGAATCCCGTCTTCGACGCCGCTCCTTTGTTGGTTCACCTCCATGTGGCGGCTGATCACTTTCATCTGTAAGATATAATACAGCGATATTTATTAAAGAATTGTTTTAAGCACCCCTAAAATTTGCAGTTTTCACACAATTAACAGAGTCAAAATGTAATCCTAAAGCCAGTTAATATTTATTTTTTAAACTGAAGCTTTCAAATTTCGAATACGTAAATATATTTCGAGAATCTAGGCTCTCTGTAGGTTTTCAAAATAAAAAAATGTTTAAAATTATTGTTTTAAATTTTATGTTTAACAAAACCTAAGCAGTTTATTCTACGTCAAATTCAATTTAAGAAATGACCTAGGAAATTTGTAGCAAAATTCTTAAATGCACAACATGCAGTCTTTAAGGAATGACCAATTATTTAAGCTGATAAAACTTGAAAAATATTTTCGGTTTCTCGAGATATGACCAAAAATTATGCGTCCTATAAGAAATTATTTCTAACCAATTTTCAGCTTTATATGGTAAAAAGTTGATCTTTTTTAGCTGAATAATTTAAAAATATTTGTCTTTTTTATCATTATAGTCTGGTCGTGAAATAGAATTTCTCATTTTCCTTGTCCGAATAAAATTTGAATTTTCGATTTTTGAAGGAAATTTCAAAAGTTGTTATCACAATTTAGTAAAAGATTCAAAAGGCAGCGTGTTTTTTTTCTTAACTTTTTTTTATATTATACGTTGTTGGGCGTAAAATTTTCTTTTCCATTTGTTTCTTTGAATTTTTTGTATGCTATAACCTGAGTGATTTTTTCACTACCAAAAATCATGAATATCAATTGTTCATCCGTTTAAAATATCCGTCTTCAACTAGCAAATTAATTTTTAACCGAGTAGTTGGATTTCCTACGAAATAGTTTATTATTGAAGCTAAATGTACGAGTTTCCACATGTACTTAAACCAAATAGATGAATTTTAGATTTTAGATTTTTGTTTTCAACCAAAACCAAAACAGCTTTTCAAGAAAATTAGGTAAGCTTCTGAACAATAAATTAAATATTTAACAAATTCGTTTTAATTTCAATTGCTTATTTTCATTTTTGACAATCATCAATTCATTTTTAACTAATTGGTTAAATTTTGAGTTGGCGAGATGGGTATTGAACTGGTTATATAAATGGTTAATAAATTACCTCAACTTTTAAGTAAACAGTTCAATTTAAAATCAATTTAAAATCAAGAAGAATCATTTTCTACACAAAAATACAAATTTAAAAAAATGCGTAAACTTTGATCTAAATTGTTGAATTTCAAACTGAAAACGATCAATATTAAACTAATAATAAATAAGCCTTCATTTTAAGTTAATAAAATAAATTTTTCTCAAAAAGAGAAAAAATTTTAAGCAAAACAATTTAATTTGCAGCCAATAAGATAAATATTTAACAAAGTAGTGTAACATTCAATTAAGCAGTTTTCTCTTCTCCTCAAAAAAAAATCATTAAAGAAATTTAAAATTAAATTTTAAAATATATGGGAAAAATGTTTAATTAAACAAATTTGTTTTGTATTAAGGTGCCGTTAACCATTATCCGAGCTCGGGCTCTACTCCCACTCCTGCGCGTTCCCCTACTCACTCAAAGTTTGGTTCCGACTTTCTCAATAAAGCCGCGCGAAAGTTATACTTACTTTTACTTTTACTCCTGAACGAGGCATTAATGCTAGGGTGGTACTTTGTTATATAGAAAAAATGCTCTAGGTAAATAAGAAACGGGCGACGAAGATACAGATGCTAATCATATACATTTATAATTTGAAGAAGAAAGCAATCGCATTTTTGATACTATAAAATAAATAGTTAGTATACATAAATTGCATTTAAAGCAATATAATACGTAATTTCGAACATAAAGATAGTTCGCTAATTATTAAAAAACTGAAATTTTTTCACAAGTTTCGTCCCCAAACTTACAAAACCGAAATTAACAAGCGTCAAACCCACAAAATAAGAAGCCGCAAATCTACCAAACCCAAACCTTAAACCAACAAGCTTCAAACCTACAACCTCCATATTCTCGAACAGGCTCCAAACCCACAAGCTTCAAATCCTGAAGCTCTTAACTCGCAAACTCCAAATATACAATCTACTTATTCACAATCCTACAAACCCATAGCACACAAACCCCAATCCCACAAACGCCACACTAATGAATCCCAAACCCACCTACCCCAAATTATACTAATTTCCTAATTGGTATTATAAGATTAGAGTTATTTGCGTTTGTGAAATTGAGAATTGTGAGTTTGGGGGTTGTTTGTTTGTGGACATGTATCTTATGTAATTGGAGTTTTTGGGTTTGGATCTTGTTGGTTTAAGATTTGTGGGCTTATGGATTCTACCCCTGTTGCCCATCTTTCAGGCAAATCATGGATACTATTCTAAAAAAACTTTTTCTCTTTTGAGGCAAACCACAAGGCATTTTTTAACTTCTTTAAAATTGGCGAAGCGCTGCTCTGCGAGTGAGTGTCCTATCGATGCAAAAAGGTGATGGTCGGATGGGGCGAGGTTTGGACAATACGGCGGGTGCGATACTATTTGCCAATTCAATGCTTTTAATGTGTTCTACACCACTTTAGCGGTATGCAACGGTGCGTTCTCATGTTGTTTTTCGATAACGCATGATTCAAATTAATAATTTGTTGTCGGTAGCAATCCGTATTCACCGTCTTACCAGATTTTAATAACTCGAAGTACACCACACCACATTGGTCCCACCAAACACAAAGCATTGTCTTACGGCCAAAACAATTTTGCCTTGGAGTCGATAAGCCGGCATTACCAGGTGAAAGCCATGATTTTTTCCGCTTAGGGTTCTCGAAATGAATGCATCTTTCGTTCCTTGTGATAATTCGATGCAAAAAAGATTTTCTTTCGAATCATTCAAGCAGAATTTCACAAATGGTTTTTCGATTTTCAATTTGTCTATCGTTCAGTTGGTGTGCTACTCATTTTTCATACTATTGGATTCAATAACGCCTGCAGTTCTTCGTCTTCGAACTTTTTTGCTGCACTATGATGTTCATTGTCTGTTAAATAGATATCTTCACTTTTAAATTGACGATACCATGTCTCACATGTTCTAATCACTGGATCATGTTCACCATAAGTTTCTACCAGCAATCGATGAGCTTCAACTGCTTTTTCCTTTTTATGAAATAAGAAAAGGAACGAATGCCGCAAATGCGATTTAATTGGAACGAAACTCGACATATTCACTGAGGTAGACAACTATGATACTATCATTTTGGCAGAATAGAATTGTGTATTTTTTAAGGTTATTGTCCATAGAAAAATAAAACATTGATGCCAAATCATAAAAACGTATACGTATCTCTAGCGACATCTATGAGTAAAATCGGCAAACTTCAACTAATACCCCTGGTAAATCCTGACGTGCTGGCTCTCTGCGAATGAATTCGTGTTCAGCGACACCAACAACATGAAGTATACCTATTAGAATCCCATCGAATTCTCAAACCCATTGTGTAGTCCTGTTTTATTATCGTCTTGTGCCCACGGTCAAGGAATGATTCTTGATGTAAACTTGTCGAAGGAATATAGGTCTGAGCTTTAAGGTTTCTATACTGAGCACTATTTTCTCTTTTGGAAAGGTAATTAACGAGAAGTGTCACAAGATTCGCCGGTAAGTTGGTCGATAGAAGTTTAGTTTTGGTAATCTCATGATCGATTTTGTCGAAGGCCTTCTATAAGTCAGTGAAGATTTCATCTACCTGATCTGATTGTTGTAGTGCTCTGTTTGTGGTTTTAGTAAAGCAGGTTGAGTTAGTTATTTAAGAACGTTTAGGGACGAATCCATATTGAAACTCTGATAAGAAAGGTGCTATGTATCTCTGAATATAATCTTTTACTGAAAGTTGGAAGACTTTCACAAAGTTACGTATCATTGAGATTGGCCTGTATTTTTCGACCTCCGATACGTAACCTGATTTATATAGAGGAACTACTTTGGAGACAAGAGATAGATCAAAAATACATTGAAGAGTTTCAAAAAATACATCTGCTCAATCTTTTACTATGACGCTAGGTATCTGATCGGTCCCAAATTTAATTTTCGCTTTTGATCTTGCGGCTGCTTTTTTTACAGTATCGACCGTGAGGACGTAGGTTTCTGTTTTTGAATTGGCATAGGAGATGTTTAACTCACAAATAGGCACACTTTCTTCGGTAGAATATTTATCAAAATTGTTTGATTAACTTTATTTTTAAAATTTTTATTATTACAAATTATTACTTTTTGTCTATTGGAATATTTAAGAACATTGGCAAATTAATTTTTATTTATTTAAACAATTTCCATTTGTATGAAACATGTTGTTTTTTTTCTCAAAAAATCGTTGATATGGCAGCTTATTTTTATTAAGTGATATAAATTTATTTTCAAATAATTTTCAGTTATAGCAACAATAAATAATTATTTATTTTCAAATAATAACACTATTCCACTAATAATTGATTTACATAATTAAAACTGAATTAATTAATATTGATAAATGTTCCACTTAAACTGCAGTAATGATTTCTATTTTTTTTAATTCGAAACGCAATTTTGTAAACAAATTTCATTTGTTTACATAATTGAAAATGAATGCAATAATGTTAATAAATATTTCTCTAGATCAATAGTAAGAATTCTTAGGGAAGAAAATTATGTAATTAAATTCCATTTCTCTAAACAATTAACAAATAATGAACCAATGTTATTAAACATTCTACTATACTAAAAGTAATAATTTCAAGGGGAAAAACAAGTTTACAAAAAAAATTAATTAAACAAATACCATTTGTTTAAACAAGTAAAAATTACATAGAATATAATAATAAATATTCTACTATACCAATATTATTAATTTAGAGTAAAAAAAGGCCAGAATACAGTACTGAAAAAATCTATTTCATGAAGAATTGACATGTTTGCTTTCGAGGTTAGTTTTCAGGTACTCGTAGGGGTCTGTTAAGGGTGTCAAATCCATATGCCTGATAAATGAAATTCTCCTCAAAATAATTCTCTACAAGCCCCTATAATTACCCGATACATGTTTAAAAACCTTAAAAAATGATTCCAAAAACTCAAAAAAGTGATTTTTCCCCATGCATTTTAGATGGAAAACTTTAAGTCAAAAGCGGCAGCTGTTAAAACAAAAAATAATGCGGAATTTCTTTTTTCGGATTTTGAATGAGATAGGGAGATGTTTACCTTAAAATAAAAAGCATTTTTGAGCCGCCCAACTCAAACGCATGCCAGAAAAAAAGTACGGACTGGCATTTCCCAAGTACAAAAATACACATACACATTAATATGCAATCAAAACAGTTGAATTTTGAATAAAAATAAAAATTTTTAAAGAATTTACGAGATTAGCTTCTCTTTTATTACGATTTTTAACAAAAAGTTTAGGAATGTACTGTTTCAAAAACTATAATATCAAGCTGGCGATTTCGCGTAAGATTTAAAAATTCTGGCCATTTTCCGGTTTTTTTCAGTCAAGTTTTTAAATTTTCCCGTGAAATTAAAAGAAGCATATTCATATTTTACAAAAAACGAAAACATTTATTTTAGTTCATGACGTTCATTCTAAACATTATTTCACACAATAGAGCAAAACTTTCAAACATTTATTAATTTTGAAACAAATACTTTAATTTTCTAAAAATAAATATAATTTTTTTACTTTAAATGCAACAGTTGAACTTAAAGTAAAAGAAGCAATAATTCTTTAAATAAACCGGCCATGCTACCAGTTAGCAGTGCATCAGGGGAGCTGTTTGCCTTCAAGCCTTGTAGAGGGGGACGCGGTCGCAGGTAGTCGTCGTAGAATTGACGAACGCCAGAAAGTACGAAGGCTATGACAATTTTGTTAATACTGATGATTTAATTTCAATCAAAATGCATTGTGATTACTTAAAGACTGTGAAAACATTTTATCAATGCCTTTGGCAGTTAAATTTTGTCTTACAATCACTTTTAAGCAATTCTTAAGAAAGTTTTAAGTTTAATAAATTTTGGTTCATTTTTTTGCCGAAAACATTATTTATAACTTTACTTTTTTCAATTTAAATAAATAGGTTTTTAGATTTTTCACATATTTCTAAAATCAAGCAACGAAATTGCCTCCTCAATACCTTCACCCATCTTCCAACTCTTTCCTCTCCTTCCATCCTCTAACTACATTCCCTCAATCCCCTTCTGTACCTACTTTTCCACAATCCCTCTTTATCACCTCTAGCTTTTTCTATTATCCTTGACCTTTTTTATCGTGACCTTCTAACTTCATCCCTTCCCAGTGTAGCATCTTCTTTCCTACTTTCCCACAATCCCATCTTGTCCCTTCCTTCCCCATTATACTTTTCCACCTTTCCACTCAATCACTATTTTTCTCTTCCTTTAACACTATCCCTCCTGAACTCCTTCTAAGGTTTGTATTGTAGTGGTCCAACTTACTACTAAAATTGATGAAAACAACGAGGGAAAAGAATAGAGTTCCAAGAGGGATCTTCATTCTCCTTCTAACATTTCGCAAAAGATAACTGATAATTCTGCATCATTTCCTTCGCTATATATACATCAAAAATCTTTAAAATGACGAAATATTCTAATTGGTGAGTGCATGCTACGTTGTGTAAAAGCACTTGATAATCTTATCAGCCCGAACAAACTACCGAAACTGAAAAAAGCATTTATTAGACCTTGTTATCTGTCCTTCTAGTTATACGCAAAAACAATTTGTCAATCAATGTTTGCCAGAAAATGTTGAAAGATATCTAATTCTGAGAATTTTCTAAAATTGATGAAATAACAAATGTTTTAACAATGTATTTAAAAAAGAAAAATTAAAAATTGGAGAGATTGTACGAGATGTTTTCTAATTTTATGTTAAAGAGCAACTAACTGCTTGAAACAAATAAATAAATTTATTTATTACTATACATAATATTAAAAAAAAAGATTTCTTAAATCAAAAACGTGAGAAAATAAATGCGTAAAAAATATACTTTAATTCGTGACTAGTTCTTTGAGTTTCAATATAGTTTTCATTTTACTTCAACTGAAAAGCTGAAGTCTGTAGTTAAAAATTAAACTCATTTTTTTAGTATAAAATCTGTTTTGTTTGTATACGGATGGCGAAAACAACTAAATAACAATAATGCCTATTATTTCTCAATATCTATTTTTTCTAAATTTCATAATTTTTACTTTATAACTTATTCAGCAATTCAGCACTATCAATGAGAGTAAACATTGCGCTTATAACTGTGACAACGGATTTTCAGATAAAGGTTAAAGTAAAACTAATATTTATTGTTTAGTCTATAAATCAATTAGTATAATTTCGATATAACTCACGTCTGATACAAATTAGACGATAAGATAAATTTGAAATAATTATTACGTGGGAAACATTTAGGAAAATAAAAGAATATTTAAATAAAATATTCAGAAAAGGTATAATATATATTTTCTACAAATTTAGATTCAATATGTATTCATAAAATGATAAAATGTGATATATTGATCTTGAGAAAAAATTTGATTAATCATACAATTAAAAACTTTGTACTTAATTAAATTCTGTTTTATTAAATATATGAAAAATGCAAATAAAATGAATATTTTGATTCAAAATAGCATTGTGATTTTGCAAAAGCTTTTTTTTTAATAAGTGGTTTTTCATTACAACTTTTTCAATTTGCAGAAAAAATCGAAAATTCAAATTACACTAGCTGCCCGAAAAAATGATAATAAGAGTAAAGTTCGTTGTCCAAAAAATAGTAAAAACTCATACAATTTTTTTGAAAATAATTTTACAATAGGACGTGCATTCTTTGTTTTAGCCGTAAAAAATAACATGGTAAATAAAAAAATTTGATTTTTTTGTAAACGACAAAAGGTAAAAAAAGAAATTAATAGACGATAGTTGTTCAATTAAAAAAATTGTAGACGGAACCGGTAGATTTTCTTCTAATTATAAAACGTAGGATTAAAAATATAAAATTAATTTGTTGTAAAAGCGACAAAAAGTATATTAAAAAAAATTAACTTTTTTTAAAAAGAAACACCATAGAATAAAATTTTTATAAGAACATGTTTTACCTAATTATATCTATAAATTTATTGAGAACCACATAACGCTAGCATTCTTAATTTTAGTTTGAATCGTATTAAATAACATTGAAAATAAACTAGCGCTCTCTAACACCTTCTTCTTTGCTTTTTCTAATCCATTCTCCCATAAAATCTTTACCACATTTTCTTGCCAGCTTGTTTTCTAATTTGAATCTCGCTATTCTATTTCACCTACTCTCTCCCCGTCCCCGTTCCAAATATTTTGGTATTGCGACATTTTTTATCATTGTGTACCAGGTATTAAATTTTTATTCCTCAATCATTCACTATATTTCTACTAATTGCCTTTGCTTCTCCTTTTTTTGTAATTCTTCATGGTCTCTCATTAATCCCCTGTCCTGTCTTCAATATCTTTCGCATTAAGGAACTTCATCCTTTCTTCTTCCGATCTCTTTAATTATATCGCCCTCCCTCTTCTTTTCTATATTACCCCTTGCGCCAATCTTACATGCCCTTCTTCTAACCCTTACTTTTTGTCCTTGCTTTACAATCCAGCTCCGCTTCTACCTAAAACCTTGTAATTTCTTCCTATTCGTTTATCACAAAACTAAGTATATTCTCTTTCTTCTTTTGTATTCTTCTTCACGACCTCTTTTTTTCTCTATTATTATCAGTCCTTTGTAACCTCATCATTTTTCTCTTTACAATCCTCATTCCATTTACTTCTATCGCCCTCTTTGATAACTTCATTTTTGTTTGTGCACTCTAATCCCCTTTTTATTTCTTCTTTTGTTCCATTTCCCGTTCCACACTCCCTCTCCCATTCTCATATTTCTGACTTTTTCTCTGACCTGTTCTTTTCCTGCGCCTTGAACAATCCACTTTTCCATGCTCTTTTCAGCTTTGCGACCTTTTTATACATAGAACTATTACTGTTCTTTTCTCGAATCTCTCTATTGAGAAAAAGTGATCGGAATTAATATAATCTCCGACCTCTATTTTTTTGACCTTCTCTCGTACCTCATCATCCACTATCATATAATCAATTGCCGTTTTTCTTTCTCCTGCTGAGCATTTATATTCTACTTCCTCGTCCTTCTTTTTATTTCAGTTTAAAATAAACTCTCCCAACTCCTACAATCCCTTTGAAAACTTTTTTCACTTCTATTCTGTACCTTATCTTCAGATTTTCTTTCTTCTCTTATCCCCATTCCATTTCTTCTTTTATCTCCTAAGTTCGCATTGAAATCGCCATCTATTAAAAGCGCAATCGCTTCTTTTTGTTCTTCCATTATTTTATGAATCTCCTAATCTTTCATCTGCATATAAACGTTTTCATAAGCCCTTACTATCTTCCACTTATCTCCTCCAATCTTTACCTCTTCTACTATTAATCCTTCTTTTTCTTCTTTCCTGTCTTTCTTATTCTTCCCTGTTATAAATTCATTTCTTACTCGCATCGCTATTTCTTCCATTGCGCTGTCCGTTAAATTCTTTCTCTCTGCATTTTAAGCTTGCCATTTTTAACCTCTTGCTCATCAACCGCTTACTTTTTTTTTATGAAAGCTTCTAATGTGTCCCCTAAGGGTTTACATTTTTCTTTTACCTTCTTCCTATTCCTTAACACACCTCCCACACCC
>JAAAKG020145407.1:0-10896 GCA_010014905.2 Druon quercuslanigerum | reverse complement strand
ATGTCTCCAGGTCTGTTCAAAATTTCACTGTCACTGACACAGACTTTACTCCCACCTCTCCTAAAGAAGTCTTCAACCCAATCCGCTCCTTGAGAAATCGCAAAGCGCTTTCTTCTTATCTTGGTTCATAACCTGCTAGATTTTTTTAACCAGTCGAGGAGGGGTTGTAGTCGGTAGGCGCGCTGAGCGAATCCGACACTACCCATTCTTCATGGGTGTCTTTAGAAGATTTTCCCTCATCGACAAAACAAAAAAAGAAAAAGGGCTGTCTGGAACTTGTGACTGAAAAGCACAGATCGCAAAGGCGAATTGGTAGTAAAAACTCAGAGACTAAAAACCTCTGGTCCTTGTCCGATAATTCAACTCTAAAAGAATAAAATCCCAAGCTATTGGAATCTTATTCGGCTATCATCTGAAGCTGTCAAGAAAAGAGACTTAACTTTAGCAATCTCTGCATTTTAGATTTATAAAATGTTTTGACTCTATTTTTCGAGTGGCAAAAGCCCCTCTTTCTGTGCAATAAATTATAAATTTTTATTTTTAAGGCTGAAGCCTCAACTTTCAAAGAATATTTTACTCTCCAGATTTTACCTCTGCTTTGTCAAGCAACTACAGAAATTTGTAGTGATCTGTCGATCACCCACCAAATTGTGTACAAGAGACTTAGAGATTTAAAAGCCTCTATACCCTGCTGCTCCCCCCCCCCTCACTTGCCTTCACACAGTATATCTCGCGCGGGAATTCCCGACTTGCCAAATGACCTGCTAAGGTTACCACCACCATTGCATCCAGCGAGTTACCCCTTGCTTGCTTTTTCTCGCCTGGAATTATATTTTGGAAGGGTAGCGTAGCTGACATACTTAAGATGGACATTGTGAACATAAATCGTAAATATCATTCCCCAGATTCCCCACAATAAAATTAAGCTGTTGTGCCATGTGGTTTCCACTTCAGAAATTTCCCATGGAGCTTATTACTCTAAAGTTCGAAGATTACAAAAAATCTTGGATAAAAATAAAAACGTTTAGCCTCTTGAAGTTGCCAATTTAAGTTTATTTATAGATTTACTTCTTTTTTTAAACTTATACTTTCATGTTAAAAAGTCAAACTGCATTTTTTTATTAAAAATTCATCTATTTCTCTTTTAAATTTTCTGCTGTTCGTTTCTTTTGGTAGAAAATTCCTATTCAAATTGATTGTTATGTTTTAGTTAAAACTTAATCTTCTTGGACATTAGTCTTAAAAGTATTTAAAAACAGATTTAAACAGATTTACAAAATTGTAGAAAAAGTAATCTGGAAGATTTTCAAACATTGTAAAAAATTTTCCGGATTTATTAAAAGTAGCAGGAAAAAGTCGAATCATTTTAAACGGTATTCAAAAGTTTTGAAAGATTTTCAAAAATAATTCAAATTTGAAAAGATTTCAAATATTTAAAACTAAAATTATATAAGAAATTTTATTAAGATTCGTATCAAAATTAGAAATGTTTTTTTTACTTTAGAAAATTAATTTTAAGAGAATATTTAAGAAGATTTCAAAAGATTTCAAACATCTCAAACAAAAATTAGAAACTTTTGAGTTATTTTTGTTATTTTGCAGGATTGATTAAGAGTTTTACAAAAAAATCAAAAATAATTTAAAATTTGAAAAGATTTCCACCAAATTTGGACGAAAGTGTATATTTTTGAATATTTCACAACAAAATTTTAAAGCTATTTAATGATTGTTTAAGATTAAGGATAAAAAAATCTTAAGATTATGGGAAATGCTTCAATGATTTTTTTGTTTTAAACATTATTTTTGACATAATACCTAAAAAGAGTTTGAAACTAAAACAAATTTGTAAGAATAAATAAAAATTGAACAATTATTACTTTCGAAAAAATTCGATTTGGTTAAAAGATTAGTAGCTTTGGAAAGATTCAAAATAATTTACAATACAATGTATTATAATAATTGTGTCTGTAGAATTTATGAAAATTAGAATTTTTTATTTTGCAGTTTACCGATATTTATTTTAAAATTGGACAATTAATAATGATTCTTTACTTTTTTAAATTAATATTAATACTACACCTAAAAATTAAAGAAGATTTCCAAAATAGTCAGAAAATAATCTGAAAAATTTTGACGCATTATTTTAATTTTGCAGAATTTTTTCAAACTTTGAGGGAAAACTTGAATGATGTAAAAAGTTGTTTAGCAGTTTCAACAAAATTTCAAAAATAATAAAAAATTTATAAATATTCCATACAATTTTAAACAAAATTTAGGTTTTTGAAGATTTTGAAATCAAATTTCATCTTTAAATAGAATAGCTAAATTTGCAGTCAAAAATTTAATTTTCAATTGGAAATAAAAAATTTAACCAAAGAGTAATTTTTTCCGAAAAAAATGAATTTTAATTAGACGAATAAATTTGAAGTTTTAAAAAATCAAATACAACAAATTCGTTTCTTTCATGCAAACAGCATGAGATTAAAATTATAACTGGATTAACTGGATGGAATAATTTATAATTTTTTATTATTTTTGAAATTCTTTTGAAACTTCTAAACAAATTTTTACATGATTCAAATTTTCCCTCAAATTTTTAATAAATCCTGCAAAATTAAAATAATGTATCAAAATCTTCCAGATTATTTTCTGACTGTTTTTGAAATCTTTTTAAGTTCTTTTAAATATTCTAATAACATTAATTTGTAAAAGTAAAAAATTGTTATTAATTTTCAAATTTTAAAATAAATATCGGTAAACTATAAAATAAAAAATTCTTATTTTCATAAATTCTGCAGATCGAAGGTTCACCGAAAAATTCACGCTTTAATTTTTAATGCTCTAAATAAATTAAAAAATGAATTACCCAATTTAAATTTTGTTTTTAAATTATATCATTTTAAGCAATTTTCAGTGAAAAGCATTAAAGCTTGACAGATTGTTTAATTTTTATTTATTTCTTTAACTCATTAGACAGAGGCGAAATAGAAAAAGTTATTTTGAAAGAGGGGATAAGAGAGGGATTAATAAAGAGAGTATCGGAAATTTTTAGTGAGGCAAGGATGTCCTCTAAGCTCACTTTTATTTAGTATATTAATATCAGACTTGGAAGAAGAAATGAGTATAAAAGGTTGGGGAGTAGTTAGGATAGGGAAGGAAATAATATAACACTGGCATACGCAGACGACATAGTACTGATGGCAGAGGATGAAGAAGGGATGGCGGGATTAATTGCAGGATTAGAGAAATACTTAGACGGGAAAAAGCTGAATTTAAATGTAGAAAAGACAAAGATAATGATATTTAGAAAAGGAGGGGGGAAGGCATAGAAAGAATGGACGGGGAGATGGAAGCGAATAAAGATAGAAGAAGTGAAGGAGTTTAAATATTTGGAATATATTTTACAATATAATGTAGATCATAGAGCTCATATAAGAGAAAGGATGAAAAAAGCAGCAGGGGTAATGAAACAGATATGGGGAATCGGCAAAAGAATTTTTTTTTAAATTGGAGAAGGAGAATGTGGTCGTTTGTTACGCTAGTATGGCCGGTATTAAGCTATGAGGCAGAGATATGGGGATGAAAAGAAAGGAAAGATATCGAGAGTTTACAAGAAAGATATATAAGGTGGACATTAGGGAGAAGAAGCGCAAAGGGATAGATTAAGTATTAGAGCGGAAAATAGGGCACGGAAATTTGAGACGAAGCTGTGGGAGGAACAGGGAGAGGAGTCCGTGAGAAAGTGTTTGATAGAGGTAGAAGAGAGGAGAGGGAGGGCGATAGAATTAACGAGATGGGAAGAAGAGAGGAGAGTGAAAGACAATTAATGGAAAGATGGGGGATGATTGAGGAATCAGAATCCAATAAATAGTACAAGACGATTATAAAGGTTTACCAAAGTATTTAGAATAGGGACGTGGAGAGAGAAAGTGGAGCAGAATAGCAAGATTTAGATTGGGAAACGAGGTAAGAGAAGGGATTTATTGGGAAAAGCAAGATGATTCGTTTTGGTAAAAAGACATATTCCGGGTTTCAATTGTGTACAAAAGTGGAAATTCAGCCAACGTTTCTTGAATATTGCAGTTCATTTCTTTAGTACTAACCTGAAACTAAGGTTCTTATTCTTATCCTCTACGATGCCTGTGATTGGTCAGAGAGCCCTACCGTGGGAACTGGTCGATCCTGATATAAATATCCATTGTCTCTATTGGTGTTATTAGGGTGTTTTCACTGCTCAGCTAGTGATGATTGCGTGAAATATTTTAGCCTGAAATTACTCTCCTTTTCCTTTATACGTTGTCTCACCGCTCTCCTGGTTTCTCCAATATTGACTTTGTCAGAAGAGCAAGGCATTTTATATTTTCCTGGATCACTGAGGGGTTCCTTTTTATCTTAAAGGGTTATTTAGTAGTTGTCCTCTTTTCGCATATGGTTTAACTATGGTCTGGATGTTGTGTTTGTTGAGAATTCTTCCTATTTATTCTGCGACACCATGGATGTAGGTTAGGATAGTGGTCGTTTTTCCCCCTCTTTCTTTATTTGGTTGTTTTAAATTGTGTTCTTGGATTATTTTCTTATTGCTTTATCAATTTGTTTGATTGTATAATCATTCTGTATCAGGATTTTCTCACGTTTTGTAATTACTTTTGTAAGTTATCTTTATCTGTTACAAAAACAGCTCTGTCTACAAGGGAGTTGATGACCAATTGTTTTTAAGATGGGTAGTGGTAAGAGAAGACATGGAGGTATCTGTTTGTATGGGTGGCCTTCTGTGATCTTCATGCCTTAATGTGTTATTAGATCTTTTGTAAACTAGTGCGTCCAAGAAAGGAAATTTTCCGTTTTGTTCAATTTCCACGGTGGACTGGATATTAGGATGGAATCGATTAATGAAATCGAAAAACTTATTTAGTTCATATAGTCCATGTCGCTAGATGATAAAAGTGTTATCAACGTAACGAAACCATAATTCCGGTTTAGGCTTGGATTGATTGAAGATTTTAGTTTCTAGATGTTCCTTAAAGACGCTGGCTGTTACAGATGAGATAGGGGATCCCATTGCTGTTCCTAAGGATTGTTAGCGGGAACTATGTGTGGATTATATCAAGGAAGAGAGCGCAATACTTGTGTGAGAAAGGAGAACAAGGAAGTCAGGAACTTATTGCGGGAATAAGATGCGGATGCATGGAGGGTTATAATACGTAGGTTCTGGCTTTCTGCAGAAAAGAGGATATGTTAATTGTGCGGGATTGAGGATACAAAAGTGGAGCACTGGCTGGAGGAATGTGAAGAGGTGGAAAGGAGTGGGATAAGAATGGAGATATTGTTGAATGAAAGGAGGGAGGCAAAAGGGCATTTACCTGAGTGAAGGGGGTTAGGTAAAATGGAGAAGAAGAGTAGGAAGGAAGAAGAGAAATGGAGAAGGAAAGATTGTATATAGAAGGGGAAGTAGATGTGAGAAAATTGTGCATATTGTAAATAGTAGATAGATACAATGCGAGGCAACGCAAGAGAAAACGCGATCCGAAAACTATCTGATGAGATATTCAGAGACGATATGTGGGTGAAGGTGGAATAATGTAGTAGCGGAGCGGTTGTTTTCGATTTTGACTTTTACCCTAGAAAGAAACTGGTTAGCGGAGATTCATGTTTTTAATGAAAAAAGATTGGAATCCTGCTGTCTCAAAAGAAACGGAAGAACTGGAATGCTAGCTGGTAAGTTAGTGGCGGATAGAGAGGATTGAGAGAATCCCCGAAGAATGATCGAACTGGAAGAAGTTGTTGTGATTCACCGGTTTGGGCCCACTAGCGGGCTAAAACCATGAAATATAATTATTTAGTTTATGAAGAAATGTAGGGAAGAAGAGTGGTAAGAGGGTAGGAGGGTTGAAAGTGAATGTATCTATCGACACTAACAGCAACTGTATCTTTTAGTAAAATAAATCATCATAAAATACCCCTAAATTTTATTAGATTTTTCGAAAGCCAGAAACAGTTAAAAAAACTAAATAGGACTGAAAATACCCTGTCTGTGAACGGAAGATGGGAAAAAGAAGTCTGTAAACGGAGGGTTGAGCTCTTGAAAATTATTACATTCCTTGAATATCATCTAAAATTTATCTTCCTTTCGACAATATAATGCTTGATATAATGCAATAGGTACAGAGAAATACGGAAAAATATGCAAATACAGTTAATATCATAATGAATTTATTATTAAATTATTAACTAGCAGACTATACTAAACTATTCAAAAAATCTAAACATGGCACCATCTATTAGTTGCTTACCCGACCTAGATAAAGTAAAATGTTGAAGTGTCGGTCAAGAAATTAACTTACACCGCCATCTGTTAGAAACTTATAAAACTTAAAAAAAAAATTTAATATGCATTAAAAAAAATATTCACGTTATTAATCGAGATACAAGGTTTTCTATACCTCAAATTGGACCAAATTATACGTAGTATACAAATTTTCATCAATATCCGTTAAGTAGTTTTAGAGTTTAGTGGCGGCAAACATCGTGAGATGAGATTTTTATATATAAATAATATAAAAGTACTTGCCGTATAATCACAGAGGCAGCATATAATCCTGATTAGCATTGCCAAGTAATTGTCAGTGCAAACCAATACTTTTGAAATCTTATAACCGCATCAGAAAGCGAAATGATAACGCATTAAAAATGCCAATACTTTTTATTAGTGTCTAACGCGAGATTTTTTTAAGGGACTTTGGCTATTGTCCGGCTTTTCGTGGTCCTTGCTGAAAATGACCAAAGCCAGATCATAAGGTTCTAATTTTAAATTCGCAGCATAGATCTCACCTCTGGCCATTTTTACATAAATGTGCTGATTGTATAGATTACTGGTTATGGGATCAATACACTCTCGATAGGATTCGTGCAGTTTAAAATCTTTAGCAGTAAAGTATGTCCTAGTTTCTAATTCCATACGTATATCAGCCACCAGCACGCTACCCTTAAGTTTTCTATCAGGATTTTCTTTATTTTCCAAAACTCCAATGTACTGAAAGCCATGTAGGTTTTTTAGAGATCCACCTGCTATAAAAGAAGACATTTATTAAATTTTTTCAAAGAAATCAAATTTACCTTTGGCTAATTATATAAGAATTTTCGCAGGGAGATCCAGCTTAAGGATGCACACTAGGGTGGGTAAAAAACAGAGTTGGTATTTAGTTTGGGATAACGGATAACTAAAATTCATTTTTATGACGATCAGGCCATGTTTTGGGTTTCCGTCAATTTTTTCATTGGAAAAATGCAAATAGGAAAAATTCCTATTTTTAAGAATATGTGAGTGAAAGGTGTACATTTCAATAAAAGAAATGAAAATTATACGGTTTTTTGAAAATCACTTTCCAGCATTTATGAAATTTTGATTCTGCCCAAATCCATTTAGAATTAGGCAGGTTGGTCAAATATTACAAATTCTTTTCATATTGAAAAAGAACCGAAAAGGAATTCATTGCAATTTGAAATTATTAGAAGCTTTATATTTTATATTTTGAAGCGTGTGATATAAAAATTTCGTAATGAAACGTTTGAAATTATGTCCGGTAATAAGCATTACATTCAGAATAATTAAGAATTTGTATTCCTACGAATACGCGATTTTTCTTTCGTCTAAAAATCTACCAACACGGAAATCAAAAGTTCAAATCCTATTCCTCTCAATCGAATTGGTTAGCTTTAACGGACGCCTTTATATAACCTATTTTTTATTATTAAATCGTTTAATAGCTTGTACATTCGGATGATATTAAAATTTATGTTTTAATAATTAACAAAAAGCGTTAACAAATGCATTGATACCTGCTAAAATAGAGACGGATGCATTACAGATTTTCAACTCTAAGTAGGCAGACTTGAATTGATTAGAATTAAAAAAAAACAACTTATATTCCACATTATTATTATTATTATTATTATTACACCATTAAGCCGTTTCCCTTTAGGGGTAGGCGTGACTCACTCGGTGGGGAGGGGAGTAGTGTGAGGAAGAAGTTATAATATTTTTAGATTGATCTGGAATTCAGTGTGAAGCAATTAAAATAATTTATTACACACATAGGGTTCCAAGTAAATTTTTTTAATTCCTTCATTTGTGGTATGAAATGCTTATCCACCGGCATACAACTACACCCATCTAATTAAAAAAATTTAGATATGAGGGAGTTAAGGCTAAATGTAAAGTAACTTTTAGGGAACTGAAAGTTACTTTTTTCCGTGACGAGTAAATTTTCTTTTCTAATTAGCGTAAACCTAACAAAATAAATAAAAAGAAGTAACTTACTCAACAACGGTATCCTGCTTGCTTGTACCTCTACTGGCCTTGGCACTTGATCCCGAAGCGGGGAGACGGACAGTTCTCTGATTTGCTGAGGTCGTTTACCAAAAGGATCGGCCTGCGAAGTCACTTCTATAAAAATAAACACCAATGAGTGTGAGAGTGAGAGCTGAAGCCGTCTCACAGAACGTGCTATCTATTTACGAACACATAAACCCAACCAATCACGTGCAACCTGACGTGGTGCTGCGGTCCTAGGCGGTAATTGGTCAAGGACGTTGCGAGTTGGTGTACATAGGGACGTACTTGTGTGCGTCAGTGCTCAGGCGGAAGTAGCACGTCAGGTAGCACGCGATTAATTGGCTTTATGAGATCATGCACGGACGGCACGTCAGGGAGACGTTTCCCGCGTACGGCAACGGATTTTCTTGTGTGAACACCTTGAGCAATGACGCACACAAGTACGTCGCTATCTACACCAGATCGCAACGCCGTTGAGCATGTACCGCAGCGGACCGCAGCAGCACGTCAGGTTGCACGCGATTGATTGGCTTTATGGGTTCGCGCACGGACGGCACGTCAGTGAGACGTCTCCCGCGCACGGTAACGGATTTTCTTGTGCGACCACTTTAAAGGTGTTCGTACAAGAAAATCCGTTGTAAATTTTACTATTCTATTTTTGGTTGCAAATTTATATTTTTAATTAAAAATTCATGTATTCTGGTAATTATTTGTTTGTTTTTTGTAGAAAATTTATCATCCTCACTGATACTTCATCCTTTTCGTTTATAAATTTAACTCTTTGGTTAAAAATAGGTATTTTTTGTTGAGAATAACTGTTTTCTGTTCAAGTTAAAATAATTCTTGGTTGAAATATCAACAGATACAAATTAGTTACAGATTAGTAATTTTAGTTGGAAAATAAACCAACTGTTTGGAAATGAACTTGTTTGTTGAAATTTATTTATTCTAAAATTCATTCTACTTGTAAGATTCACATTTTCGGTTGAAAATTAAACTACATTATTCTAAAAAAGCATTTCTTTAGATAAATAAAATATTGTGTTTGCATTATTATCTACTTCTTAAGTTTAATGAATTGTTTTATTTGATTATAAAAATTTAAGTGTTCATAAAAAATATAAATTTAATTGAACAAAATAATTATTTTCTTTAGGTAAGCATTCATTCATTTGGCTGAAAAACATTTTTCCTTCAATGTTCCAGTCCACTCCAGACTAACGAGTGTGATAATTTTGTCTATAACTTTTGTCTATAACCTATGGCCAAAGACAAAAATTTTTATTGTCTTGTTATTTTCTCCTACGACGAGCCATTCTTTATTTAGAGACACTATTTATTTTTCTTTAGTTTGTTCCAACAATGAGTATTTAGTCTTTTTAAATGAGACACAGACTAAGTTACGTTCCAAACAGTTGAATTTTAAATCCATAAAAATGAAAATTCTACCAAAACAGGTAATTCAAATACCAGCATTTTAATGTTGTAATATTTTTAACATAGAATCTTTTATAAACAGAATAAAACATTATTTCAAATACAAATTTAAAATATTCAAATTTATACATTTATTTACAACAAAAAATGAGAGGTTGAATTTCCATTTAAAAAGATTTCACTTGACTTATAAAAAAGAAAATATGAGTTTTAAACAAAAGATTAAGGCTCTACGAGAATATTTGAATTTTTCACACAGGGACACCCAAATATCATCTAATTTTTCATAAATCTGCTCGCGCAGCAGGTGAATCTTTTAGATGATATAATTATTTTTAAAAATAAAAAAAATGCAAGAACAGTTTTAGCTTCTTCATTCAAACTTTTTATGTTTTCACTTCGTCACCAAAATTTGATGAAATTTCTTTTTTTTTACGTAAATTATGAAAATATTGAACTCTCGTGATCATAATGATTGGTCCATTTGGATCAATTTGATCTTATTTTTGGTTCATTTTTTTAGACTAAACAAAATGGCCAGCATTTCTTAGGGCCGGTGTCATAAGAACATAACCTAAAAATGGTATCAAACCGCACGCAAGCGACAACAATATTTAACAGATGATCTTTTCTAATTACCTTAATAGGAACATTAGTTGAAATTATTTTGGTCTTACGATCAATTTGAAAATAAAAAAGACAAGAAATATTCCGAGTCAATATTTTAATGCAAATTTAAAAAATTACATTATGCGATGTTTCGACCTCAATATGCCAGTCATCCTTAGGCAAATTATACCTAATACAAAGTTGATATAAAAAAAAGTTAGCTAATTTAAAAAAATTAATAGTGTCTTAGAAAAAATAATCTAAAGCAAAAAATTAATTTACCTCATATTGTATACAGTTTTAGAATGTCAAAATTTTTGTTTGACGAACGAAAGGGTTTCAACGACTTTTGATATCAATTCCAAATTAGGGTTACATTTTTAAAAATTCAACCGAGCGAAATCACAATAGTCCAACGACGGACAACCAAGTAATGGTGACAGCAGTGATGCCAGTCGGGGCCGCCTGCGCGCGCATCATTTTGACTTACCACTGGAGAAATTCTCCCATTGGTCAAA
>JAAAKG020145406.1:0-32848 GCA_010014905.2 Druon quercuslanigerum | reverse complement strand
TCCTATAGTTAAACATAAAATATGTTAATCCTGAACATGTAGATGTTACATTTGAACATCCATTTTTCTCCGTGTGGTGTAGTGGTGTAGTCTGTTTTGTCCAACAATTATTTTGTTAAATTGAGGGTTGGTTGACTGCGTTAGGGTTTGATTTTGTGAAATAATTTCTGTGCATTTAAAGAGCCCGAAAATAGCCAAAAATTCTGATAGAGGTTGATTTTGGGAAATTGATTTTTGTGTATTTGAAGAGCCCGAAATTCTGGTGTAATTTCTTTTAACAGAAACTTAATTTAAAAATTTGAGGGTTGGTTATCAGTGATAGGGGTTGTTTTTTCGAATTTGGTTTCTTGATATTTTAGGTGCCCGAACATAGCCCGAAAATCCAGCGTGATTGGATTAAAAAAATTTAATATTTTTATATACTGGAGGTGCAGCTGTTCGAGCATTCAGCAACTCCATCCAAAATTTTGATTTTTGAACAAACTAAAACAGCCAAAAAATCGGCATTACTGTCCAAAATAAGCCCATAATTAGCCCGTCATTCTGGTGTAATTAGTTTTGTCCTAATATTCTTTTTGAACATAGAGGGATGGTTGTCAGTGATAAGGATTCATTCTGGGAAATTGTTTTATGCGTATTTGAAGAGCCCGAAAATAGCCATAAATTCTGCTGTAGTTTGTTTTGACAAAAAATTATTTTTAAAAATTGAGGGTGGTTGTCAGCGTTAGGGGTTGATTTTTGGAAATTCATTTTTGTTTATTTGAAGAGCCTGAAAATAGCCCTAAATTCTGATATGGTTTGTTTTGTCAAAAAATTATTTTTCAAAATTGAGAGGTCGTTATCAGCGTTAGGGGTTGGTTTTCGCAAATTCATTTTGGTGTATTAGAAGAGCCCGAAAATAGCCCGACATTCTGGTACAGCTTGTTTTGTCAAAAAAATAATTTTCAAATTTGAGGGTTGGTTATCAATGATAGGGGTTGTTTCTTCGAATTTGGTTTTTTGATATTTTAAGAGTCCGAAAATATCCCGAAAACTACTCGAGCACTCAGCACCTCCACCTAAAATTTTGCATTTTGAGAAAAATAAAGACCCCAAACATCGGCATTACGGCCCAAAATTAGCCCATAATTAGCCCGAAATTATGGCATATAAAAAATATTGATTTTCCGTAGTAGAGGTGCCAGCTGAACGGAGCTTCAATTGAATAAACTTTTACATTATAATCTTGAATTTTTGTCAGTTTCCTCAATAAGATAAATGTTACATTTTACTTATTCTTGAACTTTGAAAATAAAAATTCCATATAAAAATAAAGTTATTCACTGCAAGTATGTGACGCACAAGTTATAAAAACGTGACAAATGAAATCATATTGAAAATTCTAATGACATTTAAATACTCGAATTTAATTTTACCATCCAGAAATACATTGAAAATGTATTTTTTATATTTTTTAAATATTAACCTTCGAAGAATACACTGGTTCAATTTGAACCAAACAAAATTTTTTGATTAAGAAATTTTTAAAAGAAATTTGATAAGTTGTCTCACAATTGAGAAGCGTTATTGATCCGTGATCGAAAAAATAGGTGTGCTCTCGGAAGGTTAGAGAAATGTTGAAAATACGGTTTCACATGCGGCGAGTCACATTTTGTTATCAACAAAAATAATCTGCTAATTTTAAAGAATTCTATGCAAATTAAAAAAATGTATCAGTCATATTGAACTTAATGAAATTTTCTCC
This sequence comes from Druon quercuslanigerum, assembly GCA_010014905.2. NCBI lineage: Eukaryota > Metazoa > Arthropoda > Insecta > Hymenoptera > Cynipidae > Druon > Druon quercuslanigerum. The sequence continues at coordinate 31,104 of JAAAKG020145406.1, read as the reverse complement.
ACAGAGTTTTTTTTCTAAAGAAAGGGTAATTAGTGTGTGCACAAAGCACAAAATCTTTCAGTTTTTTTAAAACATTCTTTTAGTACATCGTATTCAAACTGTTTAAAGATTGTTGATTTAAATTTCATGCTCTCAAAATTCTCCCTTCAATTTAAAAATATTTCAATTTTTATGCTGTCAGCCTGGAAAATATGCCTTTTGTTCAATTTTAAAACACTTTTCATTCAAAACTTGATATGCTCCTCTTGGAAATATTAATCTGTAAAAGGAAAAAATACAAGTTTTTTCGATCATCCCTTTTTTAGGGAAACCATGTGGCTGAAGAACTTTTTTTTCAAGATTCCCCAAACTGTCCTAGACCAACTTTTCATTTTCTCTGCCCATTAATATTCAAATACTACGTTTTTAATCTTGTACCGTTTTTAAAAGACTCTTTTAGAAACAAAAAAAAAAAGTAGTAAATTTCAGATTAGAATTTAAAAATGTCAAATTTATTTATTTATTAAAAAAATAGTTTCCTACCATAAAAGAGTAATTTTCAATACGAAAGGACGAATTTTTAATAAAATAGTTGAATTTTCGATCAATAAGGATAACTTTTTAACCAAATTGCGCAATTTTCACTCTACAATGAATACATGAATTTTTAAATAAAAAATAACAATTTTCAACCAAAAATGGAAAATTTAAATTCCCGGTAAATTGTTTTTCATACTTTCAACGGAGAGATATTTCAGTTTAAGTTTCAACTCCAAAATATGAATATTCAGCAAAATGTTAATTTTCTACAAAAATAATTAAACTTTCAATTAAATAATAAAACTTTCCAATAAAAATATAATCGACAGAAGTAAGCGAGCGCAAAAAAATAGAAATTGAAAAACAAGGGAAATAAATTAATCTAAGAATATTATATCAGGGTAGTGGCAAAACTTCATTTTCCAAATTTTCGAATTATTTCCTTACCAATTGTTCATTTTCCTTGACCATTAATATTGAAAGAGCAGAATCTTAATCTTGTAACATATTTTACGTTTCCCTGACCAATAAAGTTCCCTGGCGCTTTTTAACCAACGTCCACCCTCAGAAACACTATGAACTCGTCACGGTAAAGTAATTAAATTTTCTGAGAAGCGTAGATTGAGTACTTGAGAGCTGAGAGATTGAGGGAAAAATTTAAAAAACGAAAAATCCAGTTTCAATTGAATGGATGTGGAATGACTCATAATTTCTGAGGAAAGCATGAAATGATCCGACAGACTGAGTGAATGGTGATTGAACACAACCTGTAAATCTTTTTCCCTGCTTTGTTCCGCTTCTTGTAATAAACGCACTATCGCTTTCAAGTCTCGCACCTCAGATTGTATACTTGCATGGGAAAAAAGCATTAAAACAGACATGCCAAGTACAAGGGCATCACGTACTCTAGTACTCGTACAGAATATACATGTACAGTCAGGGTACTCGATGGTACATTGACTATCGGGTAATTAAAAAGTGCAGAACCTCTGTGGGAGACGATTTTCCCACGGGATACAATGAACGCAAAAGACAATGGCCCTTCCCGAGGATGCGTAAAACTTTGATTGAAAAACGAGCGCTTTCTGTTATAGAGCAAGTCTTAACAACCACTTACGCGTCGAAAACATGGTAAAATGTTGCAGATTCTTTCAATCTTTTAATTCTTGATTGGCCAAAAATTTTTTCATCACGAGGAACACAAAATTAAGCACAATAAAGTGTAAAATATGTAATACTCCTACTCTTAAATATCTAAAAGTAAGCTAAGTAAGTTAAATCAGATTTGAAATCAGCGACCCCAGAAACCTATATGTACCACGAATATTATCCAGATTCAAGCATGTTTACTATTTCACGTCTACCATTTTAAATTTCGAAAATCCGACTTCAGATTTCTTTCAGCGACTCAAAAAACATTGACGCTGCAGATATCTCGTGATTCTGAAGTGTTCTTTCCTGAAAACATTTTTGGCACTATGTATATGTTCTTTTTCGTCTGAATGTGAAGGGTTTAACGAACTAGTTCTTTCTTTTAGGACCTAAAAAAATTGCGTCTAAGCTCGATTTGATCCGTTTACTTTTTCGAAAGTTATCGTGTTTACAGACGGGCAGACGGAGAGACAGAACGCCATCACCAAAACTTGATTTGCGGCTTCAGGGGGTCTCAAAACGTGGAGATCCGATGAGAAACTGTGGTGTACGTTTTCGGACAAATTCTACTACTTTCTCAATCATAAATGCTGAGATTGTAAAGAAAAGTTAATTTCTAAACAAGAAAGATTTTTTTTTACCATATAAGATGAATTTCAATTGAAAATAACAAATTTTTTAAATAGTATTTGAATTTACGAGCAAAAAAGATGATATTAGCAAAATACTTTAATTTTCACTAAATATGTTAATTTTCAACCTTAAGAAATATGTATTTTTAACTAAATAGCTGCATTTTCAAACTAAAAAGACGATTTTTTAAAAAGAAAGTTGTATTTTTAACAAAGAAGTTGACGTTCAACTCGATTTTCAACCAAGAAAAATGAATTTTCACCCAAGAAAGATGACTTTTCTACCAAAAAAGAGACATTTTCAACAACAAAAAATTACTTTTCTACCAGATTTCCATACAGAAGAACGAAGTTTCAATAAAACAGTTGTATTTTCAACACAATATCTGAATTTTGAACCAAACATCTGAATTATGAATCTATAAAGATGAATTTTCTACCAGAGGGAAAATTTTCAACCAGTTGAATTCAACCAAAAAAGGCAAATTTTCAACGAAATAGTTGCATCCTCAACCAAACAGATTAATTTCTAACCAAAAAGTTACATTTTGAACCAAGAAGGATGGATTTTCAATAAAAAGAATCTCTTGAACAAAATACATGAATTTTCAATTAGAAAAGATACATTTTTAATCTAAAAAATATCAATTTTGAACGAAAAATTAAAGATACATTTTCAGTAAAAAGAAACTAATTCTCAAACAAAAAAAGAAATTTTAACAAAATAGTTTAATTGTCAACCAATGAGACAGAGATTTAATTAAATTAATGAATCTAACAAAATAAAAATCAGCCCATTACTTCCTCTGACTCAAAAACTTGCGACTCTGCTACCAACCGTCCTTTTTCGCGAGACCACCTCCCCTCCTCAAATTGGTAACATTATAGTTTATGGACGCCCTCTAAAAAGGATCAGAAATTAATATGTGTATTTAGAAAATGAATCCTGAAGAATACGCTTAACGTTCTTTCTATTGTGAAAATTTAGTAACATATTTTTCATGGTTTGACAGTTTAAAAAAATAGGTCTTGGAAATTTTAACTAATAATGGAAAGGAAAAGAGAAACATCTTTTTCATTCGCTCCAAAAATCGATTTCCAACTTATTCGTTGCTCTACATTCGCAAGTTGGTATTGGACAAACCTGTTGCCATGTCACGTAGTGACTATAACTGAATGGTACATTATGGTACAAGTTTCTTAGGGCACAAGTGACAAAGACCGTGTATTTTTCAATTTGCCCAAGCATCTTGTGCATTCATGGACGGCCTATAGTAGTATAGTAGATCTTTAGGTTTAAAAGATAAACCTGATCTTAAAACCTGGTCTTTCTAAGAGACTCGACCTGCCTGCTCCTTTCTTGCACCTGTTGGGAAATTCCAGGACAGAAATCGAACCATTTGATGAAATATTTTAAATAAAAGCAGCAATATTTGTAAAGTTAATCACTCAATTATTTATTAGCATGAGAGCTTGTGGGTCACGTGGTAAAAATGTTTGATTAGTAAATATTCCAGGGTGTCCGAAAAACTTCATCTCCAAAATGAACTGACTTTTCTCTAAACAATTTTTCATTTACCCTGACCATCAGTATTTACGAATTAGTAATGCGCAATATTATGCATGCAAATTGGAAATGGTTTAGACTATCCCGATTCGCGCAGTTGAACAAGTTGCGGGCCGTTAGCTCTTTTGCGCATTATGCATGCCAGTGTTTTTGTTGGCGTACCACAATTTTCCAACTGAAAATCAATAGAAAAGTCAAAAAAAGACTCAAATATTTCGGGGAATAGTGAGTTTTTTAGCTAACGTCGCGATCAGGAAGGTTGGCATAATGCTTGACATGGGAGCGCAGATAAGTTTTTGGAGAAATTATCCTAAACGTAAATTTAAGCAAGCTATAAAGGTCTGAATATTAATATATTTTAAGTGTATCATGATAGGATAAGTGGAAATATCAGCAGCCAGAAAGGTTACCACATAAGACTGTAATTGCATACGACTTTTTGGAGAAAATATTCAAAACGTAAAAGTAAGTCATAAATATACGAAAAGTAATATTTCTCAAGTGTCGAATCCATTTTCTCAATCATGTTCCATTCTTTTGTCAGTTGATTGCATTTAATTATCCTGAAAGTTCATCAATCGAGAAAAGAATGGAACATTAATGAGAAGATACATTCCACACTTGACAAATATTACTATTCGAGCATTTATGATTTACTTTTATGTTTAGAATATTTTCTCGAAAAAGTTGTCTGCATTCCCACTACGTCATCCTAAAATGCTCAATTCAAAAGAACGATGGCTACCCGCTCTTCGGTCCGCTTTTTTTAATTGGACAGCCACTGACGCGGGCTTGACCATACAGCCCGTAAAGGGGCCGTCGTGGGAGGTGACAAGTTCAAATAAGTGCGTGCAAGGTAAATTTTCATCCAGAGTGGAATTTTCAGTAAAATAGTTAACTTTTTAACCAAATAGTAGAGTTTTCAACCTACAAAAAGAACTCTTAACAAAAAATGTAATATGTAGCTGATATTTCAACCAAAAACATCAAACTTCTATCAAATGAGATTCTAAAACAAAAAATACGAATTTTCAAACAAAAGGATTAATTTTCTATCAAAAAGATATACAATTAATAAATTTTTTTTTTTCAAAGAAATAATCGAGTTTCAAATAAAAAAGATCAAATTTTAACCAAAAATGGTCAAGTTAAATTTTCAAAAAGAAAAATTAATTTTCAAACAAAACAAAAAAATTTTCAACAAGAAAGAAAGAAACCAAATTCATCCAAATTGTTGAGCTTACAATTCAAAAGACGAATAATCTGTGAAACAGCTGAACTTTAATCTTTAACAAAAACATTATTTTTTAATAAATTGGTTGAAAATTTAACCAAGTAGTTCAATTATCAACCCCAAAAATATCAATTTTCAACTAAATAGGCAATAGTAGACATTTCAACAAACAAAAATTTTTATATTTAAAAATAAAAAACAGTTGGAACTCAACAAAAAAGACAATTTTTTAACAAAATACATGAATCCTCCACCAAAGAAGATTAATTTTCAACCAAAATAGTTGCATCAAAAGATGAAAGTTCTACTAAAACAGTTGCATTTTTGACTGCAAACAAAAAGGAATATAAATAGCAGCTATATAATTTACTAACAAGAATATTATATCGGGTTGGCCACAAAACTTCATTTTTAAAACTCCCTAATTTTTCCTTGACCAATAATATTGAAAGATTTCCAAGTTTTCCCTGACCTCCGGCCTTCCGATATTTTCAAGAACCTAATGAAATTAATTGTAATTTTTCACTTGAAATAACTTGGGATTGAAAATAGAATTCAACTTTGATAAATAAATTTCAAACGATCGTTGGGACTTAGAGACCTAATTCTGCATTATTTACAGATGTTCCATTCGAAAAACCGCAGTCTGAAAGGGTTAATGAGAGCAATCCCTGGGAATGATTTACTACTGGAGCTATAATTTTGAATGCGATACATCCGTTGTTTCTGGCCAAGCTAAGAGCGCTTTCAACCAAAGAACTAATATATACATCTCAAAACTTGATCTCTTATTTGATGAAATAATAGACAATTAAAATCCAGAAATGAAAAATTGCTTCGTTTGAAATAATCTCCAGTAATTACTCCAAGGAATTATGGTTCTATTACTATAACAATGAAAAATTAAAGTAAAACTATTATTTCTGATTCAGCCAAGAAAACTTAAAAACGTTAAAAAAATGCCCGCATTGATTCCTACCTTCCCCTGAAATTTCACTCCACTCGATGAATCTAAAACTTTTCATACTTTTATATTTAAAAGCCAAAAAGTCACATTTCTTAAATGATCTATCAGCTATTTAGTTTTACAAAGAAAACAGATACTGGTATACAATTTCTTTGAAACAAAAATTGCCTTTCTCAACCGCTAATGCTAATGCTATTTTAATTATATCTTTTGCTGCATCTGGTGAAAATAAAATTAAAAGGTGAATTGAAACATTAAATAATTTACGGTAATTATAATGAAACGCACTAAATTTGCTCTATTTACTGTTCTTTAATTATACGATCTAAATTCCCAGTTTCTTTATATATGCGTGTTAACAATAAATTTGAAAACTTTTATAAATCATAGAAAATCTCCCCGTTGCTCCAAAACCTTTATCACCAGACAAACTTGTTTCTTTCATTGGCGTATCCCAAATAAAAAAAAAAGAAATGATCTTTCAGTGTTTTCAAGCTTGAAGAATATTCATAAGAATAATTTATTTCACAAAAAGCTTCTATTCGGAACTTGAGAAAATTATCCTCTCGCATTCCGAGAACGGAACCCTCGGCAGAGCCTTTCTTGCAAAAGGTCAAAGCAAATTGCCGCCAAGAAAAAATACAAAATCAAAAAAAACATTTACCATAAAAGGTCGACAGACTGCAAAACTCTGTCGCATTTCATGCTCAAGCATCCAGGACATAAGCTGTCGTTTTTCAACTGAAACCGATCCCCCTTCCGTCTGCTCGTTCGAGCATGGAATGGATTCGATCGAAAGTCTACAATAATGCATTCGCAATAACCGAACCATACACCATATTTATTATTACTTAAAACCGGATACCCCAGCCTTAAAAATTCAAAAAACAAATCCCAAAACTTCTTTAAGATTCACTTCTCTTCAAGATAGCACGTTTCCTCACCGGTATCAACAAAGGCCGACTGTAAACAAAACAAACTGACTCACCGTTGACACCATGGTGGTCCACAAGAAGAGCTGTCAACACGTGAGGACACTCGGCCTCCAGGGCGAAGCAGAATTCTCTGAAGGCTTCAAAACCCTTGGTGCCGATTACGTCGATGAAGAGGTCAATGTCGGTTTCACTGGAGCGATCAGCACTGCCAGCAACAGCATCTCTGTCAACTTCCGAAATCACACCACGTTTCACCAACACATTTAACAAATTTGTAGCGTTCAATTCGCGAAGAAGGGACGCTTTGTGGCGACACATGAGACTTTTAACCTCCGACGATCCCGCCATGTTTATGTTAACTGCACCCGAAGCAACAGGTGTCACTGACTCGAAAAACACCACCGACCGCACTTGCTCCCCTTCACTCTTTGGAGCTGCTACTGCTCAGTAACTGAGATTATCTCTCCCAGGCCCAACTCCCACCGATCGTTCCTTCCATGATCCAAAGATTCTCTCTCCCATCCTACAATTCCTTCCTGGGACTATATATTCCTTTCCTTTCCTTTTACCCACGCTCAAACCCTCATCCTCTCTCTCCTTCAAACTGTCCTTGGTAGCGTGGCTGTTTCTTTCTCTTTCCTGCTCTCCTATACTACATCAATCTTATTCCCACCCCCACCGTTGACGCAGTGTTAGCAACGTTGCAATCGACCTTTTTCAGGTTATGTTTACATTTTTGTCCTTTGAAAGTTTGAATTCAAAGATGCTTTGAAGGCTTTGAGGTTTTAACTTTTGCCTTTTTGAATTTTTTAAATAAGTTGGTCCATTGATGAAAACGTAAAAGTTGCTACCGATTGCAGATAAAGCAGTTTTTATTAATGCTTTTGGCCGCAATTTCAAAAGTTCCAAATATTAAGGCGGGAAAATTTAAATTAAAAAAAAGCTGTTGAGCATTAGGCATTTAATTCTTGACTATCATATTAACAGTCATATGATATTAACGCAAATATTAAAATTATTATAATGTAATATAAATGCTTATAAATATTGAATCCCCTATCAACATGAAGCGATACACAATGGGAAAAAATGACTTTTTTATTTCAAAATAACGTACAGTTCACAAATATTGAACTTAAAAAATGTGAAAAAAGCTGAAAAAAATTTCCAGAGAGTTGCCGAACTTGATTTTTGATCTAGATTTTCATTTTTGTTATAAATAAACAAACATAAAAAAGAGACACTTTTTTCTACTTGCCGTTACTGGTGCTCGTCAATATAATAGCAAAATTGTTGTAAATGCCTACGTTTAATAGAATAACCTTCGTTGAAGATCTTTCATTATGATATAAGAAAAAAAAAACATAAATTTTATGAACAAATTATTTGTTGAAGTCTTTTTTTTCATAATTTCACGTTTTTTTCTGTTATATTGTCAAAAACAGGAATTTACTATTCATAATCTTCTGCACTCTATTTCTTGCGGGACCTTGAAGTTACTTCGTTAAAAATTTCCAGATTAAAAATTTTACAATCCTTAAACTCTTCGATTTATCGATTTAAATTTGTCTGCAACAATACATGAACAGATATAAATGAAAAAATTAACAATTTTAGGAATATAATTTTTTATTTCAAAGAGAATTACCTAATAAACTCACCATTAATTATAATTATTGCACGCCATATACTTAACAAATATAAGTACTTAATTTAATGTACAAGTAAATTATTATAACTAAATTATTTTAACAAATTCTTCAGAATATCAGTTTCCTGATGGAAAAAGTTATTTCTCCTTGACATTATTTTAATTTATTATTAAAATAGTAAGAATCGAATCCATTTAAAATCGGACAGGTTCTACACTGGAGTTTATCGCCTTTCTTCGAAATCCACGAGAAAACTTAAAAAACGTTGAAAACTAACAAAATGGCGGCGGTTTTTCTGAAAATACTAAAAGTCGATTTTCTCAAAAAAACCACACTTATATTTTTTGCCAATTTTTTGTTGAATTTGTAATATTATCAGATAAATACCTCGTGAGTTTTACGTGGGATGTAAACCACTTTTTATTAATAGAAATTTATTTTTTATAAAATTTAATTTTCAAATATTTTTCTGTAACAATTTAAGTTACAAAAATAATGCTAAGACAAAAAATTATTGACTAAAAAGTTTGTTATCAATATATTTAAATATACTTCACGTTTATCCAGATATTTTTCAATAGTGCACAAAAACTTAATTTAAATCTCAGTTTGAAAAATAAATAATACCTGAACCCACATTTTCCGATTTTTAGTATCCATTTATTCAAATTCTTCATTATAGTATTCAGGATCCAAAGAGGAATCATTGTCTGTTGTAGATAATTTAAGAGCCCAATCGTGTTTAGCAGTTTTGGCCAGGTAAGCAGTTTTGATATCACCTTTATTAAACTCCATCTTCCGCATGTGAAATTTTTGTATTCTCGGAATGGGCGACATCTTCTTTCACTCTTGCGTTTTCAATCGTCAAAAATCGTTCAAATCTTGTCAAGAGATAAGAGAATTTTTTTGCCTATGAAAATTGAATTGTAGTGTTTTCCTCGGAAATGGTGCAAGATATCATAAATAAGTAAAAGAACTTTTTGTAGAACTCTCTTAACTGTGCAAAATATTTTCTTAACATTTTTGTCGTGCCTATTGTTGCAAAACTCACAATGTATTTTCCTTATATGATAGAACAAACTAAAAAAAAATGGAAAAATAAAAGTGTAGTTTTTTTGTGAAAATCGACATTTAGTATTTTCAGAAAATCTGATTCCATTTTGTTAATTTTAAAGTTTTTAAAGTTTTCTCGTGGATTTAGAATGAAGCGGCGATAAACTCTACTAGAATTTGGCAAGAAATCTGAAATATCCTAATTAGGTCACAAGTTACGTAAGTTTAAAGAAAAAATTGGTGTTTTTTTGAAAAACAAAGCCAAAATTCAAATACTCATAACTCCCTAAGAATTTTTTTTTAATTGTTATAATTTGAAAATCTGTAAACAAGTAAGAAAATTATAAATAATTTTGTAGAATATTAAGTTTCATGGGCACACTCAGAGTCGGCTTTAAGAATTTGCCGCGACGGACGGATAACAAAAGTGCCGCCTTTATTATGAACAAATGATTAAAATGATGCAACCTGTCACTGAATGTTGAAAAATGCACAAAAAAGTGATTGATTGGTTCTTGATAATAATGGGATTTTTTTAATTAAAGAAAAATTCCGTTTCAAATTTGCTGCCCGGGGCACTGTCCCGGGACTTAGTAGGAAAGTTAATACTGCAATAAAAAATTTAATTGTAGCTTTTTTTAAATGAAAAAGAATTTTAATTTGCAATTGTTTATAGAATTCTCATATTTATACATTTAAATAATTACCATAAATAACGTAAATGTCCTAGTAATCGTGAGAGCCTCATTTATCGTGAAACTTGGTTATAATTTGAATATATTTTTTTTTGCATTTTATAGCAGCAAATGGAAAATGGTTGTACAGCGAGTTTATTTAAGCAATTTTTTTGTAAATAAAAAAACATATATACTCTTAAAATAGCCCATTTTGTCAATATATTTGTTTATGTCTTTAATCACATAATTAAATTGAAAAATCAAAGATTATTAGAACCTTAAAAATCTAATAGCCTGTAGAGAGTTATGAACAGTAAATTCCAGATTTTGTCTATTGTACGACGCAATTATGTTCTAAGAAAAATTGTGAAAAAAAATTGAAATGCTTCGACCTTTATTTTTTATTTTTCCTTAAACAATCTAAAATAAACTAGGGATCCATCGAAATAAATTGATGGTTCTATGATTCCAAACATTCTTTTCAACATATTCAATTTGTGTTCCACCATCAGTAGTTAAGAATGAAATATATTGTAACTAATCAATCTTTGGTTATTTTGTAAACAAATTATATAAACAAATGTAACATTTTTGCATTTATGGAGAGAAATAAGTCATGGTTTCTTCAGAATAGTTTGAAATTGTCTTCATAGTAATCAAATTTATTGTTTGATAACAACCATTAACTTTATCAAACAAAATTTATAAACTTAAAATATATTACTTAATATTTTTGAGAAAATTAAATAAACAAATGCACTTTTCAGCCATTTTTTTACAGAAATACATTCTGCTTCACTGAAATTATTTCAGTTCGGCAATGGAAAAAATCGGCTTTCATAATTCTTTTTTGAATTCAGTCAAGAGTATTTTAAAAAAGAAGATCAAAATAAATTCGGTATTTCCAAAATTTTGTAGACATTTTTATTTACTTTCTGGAACAACTAATCTCTTTCCTTGAAAGTTCACCTCTTGGCACATACTTGATTTTGTTTGGTTTATATGCAACTGTTTGATGGACAATTATCTGTTTTGATTAAGAATTCAACTATTTTGTTGCAAATTTGTATTTTTTGGCGAATTAATATTATTTGTTTTAAACTTCAACTACTTACGGTTGAAAGTTTATGTTCTTGGTTGAAAAAAATATAAATCATTGAGAATTCTTGTTTTTGTTTACAAAATTCAATGACTTAGCTCATAAAGATCAACTACTACGTTGTTAACAATTTTAATTTTTACACTAAAGATTCACAATTTTAGTTGCAAATTCATTTCTTCGGTTGAAAATATAACTGTTTTTCATAACCATTCTAATATTTTGTTGAAAATTCCTCTTTTTGGTAGAAAATTAGTTATCTGGTTTGAAAATTGATTCTAAAAATTTAACTAAATGTCAAAATACAATATTTTTACTTTTAATCGTAGAAATTTAGAGCTTTTTAAATTGAATTTAATATGTGCAACTTACCAAAGTTCCTGAAACTTTATGGTTTAATGAAACGTTTTATTGAATCACGTCAGTACTTAAAATATTCAAAAGTTTTGTCCTACTTCTTATGTTTACACATGTATACACATTTTTATACATTTTGTATGTAACTCAACAAGTTTAAAAACTTGGGGGCTTTTTCACTTTTTTCAAAAAAGTCACGTGACTCTGACGTCATCTACACACGCGCATTGATCCGCGAAACATAACCTCTTTAAATTGTCAAACAAAGAATTCTGCAGTTAGGACAGTTAGGATAGATTGTTTACTATAAAATTGGTATTATATACGACTTTTAAACTTGTATAATTAATCAGATTTTATTAGTTAAGAGTGTATTCTCTGTTCACTTAAAATGCCTCCCTCAATAGAACATTTGCGAGATTCGAGTGGAGATTCGGGTGAGAATTTTTACTATAATTTTTACATTAGCCTTGTGACAGACTCTAACCGGAATCGAATTGGATAAATAATACTAAATTTTTATGAAAGTAGTAAAACAATTTTGTACAAAATTATAAAAAAAAAAGGTTCTAGTTTCATGCTATTGATATTGTGATGCTTGTATGGTAATTGTGGAAGATTCATCCGTTCAAGCATTTAAGAGACAACTGTTTTATAAATGAACAACTGTAAATTTGTTAGTTTTAGGCGTAGAAAGACCTAATTTTTGATAGTTTTAAAACTTCTTTTTTAACATAAGATGCTTAAATCCATTTTAGTTTTCCTCAGAAATATGACATCTTTATGCGCAAAATTATTGTTCCAATTTGAATTTTGAGGTTAAGATTCTCAAATTTATATTGTGCACTATTTAACGTTTTATTACAAAAATATTTCAATATCAAATACTTCAGTAATAAATTATTTATTTTGAATGCTTTTTCTGAAATTGCCTACAAGTGTACAACATTAATTTTCAATGCATTAATCTTAATTTTGTTAATTTTGATCGCTCTACATTTAAAGTTGTTTATACAGTTTAGCATGTTTAATCCTTATTTTACTGAATAACAGTATTATTCAAAATGTATTTAATTAAACAATTTACCGATATAGCAGAATTATGATAGCTTTCATGCAAGTTCTGAAAACAGGTTTCCACTTGTTAAATTTTTAAGAGCTTAAAATCTAAGTCTGTTTAATTTTAAAGGCTCTATTCAACTTTTAAACCAAATTGGAATTTTGATATCAAGTTGTAAAAATCTAGGTAATTTCATTCATAATTTAAGTTGAGCCCAGCAAAGAAATTTTAGTAACGAAATTTTCATAGTGTCTCCTGACGGATGATTTTAAATTCCCAATTTTTTCCTGGTAAATTGCTAATTTTTCCCGTTTAGTTCAGAATTTTGTAGCAGAATTATAATTCTGAATTTGAACAGGGATCTTTTAATTCCCTTCATATAAATACAAATTCTGTTCTAAAACTTTCAACCCATCTCGAAAATTCTCTCTTCAAATTCAACTAATGATTCTTTATGAAAATTCATTGTCCTAAAATCTAGATTATAATTCTTAACGGAAATACTCTTTTCCAAAGTGAAAATTATAACTCTTTATGGAAATTTCCTGTTCCAAGTCGCATTTACATTAATTGCTTAAAATTTCCTGTTCTTAATCAGAAATATATTTACCTACAATATTTTTTTATTATAGTTTGCAAATATGGTAACTCCTTTTTTCTATACTTTTGACGAGAAATTTTTTAAATTCTGGAAAATTTTTATTTGCAAACACAATATTCTATTTCAAACAAATTCTGATTTGGAACTATTAATTTTCAAAATCTGACTAATTCCGACTTGGAACAGGGATTGTTTATGTAAATTCCTTTTTTTTAAATTAAAATTATTTTCCAAAATTTCCCGTTCCATGCCGAAAATGACCTGTTTCAACATAGAATTATAATTCTTAATGACATTTGTTGTTCTAAAATGAACCAAAAATTGAAATTAAAATTCTTTACTGAAACTTACAGTTCTAACCGAAGTTTCATGCGGCAATTTAGAATTATAATGCTTTTAGAAAGTTCAATGCTCCAAGATGAAATTGCAATTTTTTTGTAAAATTTTCTATTCCAAGTAAGAATTATCATCTTTTCATAAAATCCCTGTTCCAACTGAGAATTAAAGAAATAAAATATATGAAACCACTTTTTATTGGCATATTAGTACTTTCGAGAGAAAAATCCTGGTCCCTGAAGTCCTCGGTGAACAAATTACTGGTCATTTCCCGGTCTGGTAGACATCCTGATATATAGTTAATTTGCCGTCTTCCGAATCTGCGTCAATAATGACTGATTGCAATTAATTATTTCCAAGGATCAGATTCAGACAGCGGATCAGCTTCTTCAGCTTCAAGTCGTAGTGCCAGTCCCACATCTCATGCAGCAGCTCCCACTCCAGGTGGAGCAAGAAGTGAGCAATCAGAAGATGAGAGACCACGTTCTGCAGCCTCCAACGCCAGTGGCAGTGGACCAGCAAGCCCCAGAACTCAAAAGTCCGCCAGCGCATCGCCAGCCAGGTCTGACAACAAATCCGGTTCTCACAGATCCCAAACTGGTTCTCCACATTCAGCGCGTTCAGCAAGTCCCGCTTCGCAAAAAACTGGCAGATCTCGCTCTGGATCTGCTCAAAGTGCCAGGTCCGAAAGCCCAGGCTCTCCCACAAGCCGCAGATCTGGAAAATCCCATTCCCGTTCTCCTGGTCAAAAATCAAAAACTCCAGGATCCCCGCATTCCAATGCTTCCGGATCAGCTCCTGGATCCCCTCAAAGCAACAAATCCGCTTCTCCAAAAAGCAGGAGGTCTGGCAGTCCAGGAAGCAGAAGGTCTCACACAAGTAGGAGATCTGGAAGTCAAACATCTCATACAAGCAGACGATCAGGCAGTCAAACTTCCCATGCTAGTCGAAGATCAGGAAGTCAAACTTCACATGCAAGTAGGAGATCGGAAAGTCAGACTTCAAACGCTAGTAGACGATCCGGGAGTAGGGCTTCACCTGAGAGCAGGAGGTCTAGAAGTCGAGCATCTCGGATTAGCAGAAGATCTGGAAGTCAGACTTCGCACGCTAGTAGAAGATCTGGAAGTAAAACATCTCCCGCTAGCAGAAGATCAGGAAGTCGAGTCTCGCGTAGTAGCAGAAGGTCTGGAAGTCGAGCTTCTCATGCCAGTAAAAGATCCGGAAGCCAAGCCTCTCATGCCAGCAGAAGGTCTGGAAGTCGGGCATCTCGTTCTAGCAAAAGATCCGGTAGCCAGACTTCGCACGGTAGTAGAAGATCTGGGAGTAAAACTTCTCCCGCTAGCAGATCAGGAAGTCATGTCTCGCGTACTAGCAGAAGGTCTAGAAGTCGAGTATCTCGTGCTAGCAAAAGATCCGGAAGTCATTCCTCTCGTGCCAGCAGAAGGTCTGGAAGTCGAGCATCTCGTTCTAGTAAAAGATCCGGAAGTCAAACCTCTCATACGAGCAGAAGATCTGGAAGCCAAGCCTCTCATACCAGCAAAAGATCAGGAAGTCAAGCTTCTCATACCAGCAAAAGATCTGGAAGTCAAGTCTCTCATACCAGCAAAAGGTCTAGAAGTAAAGCCTCTCGTTCTGGAAAAAGATCTGAAAGTAGAGCCTCTGGTACCAGCAAAAGGCCTGAAAGTCGAGCATCCCGTGCCAGCAAAAGGTCTGAAAGTCGAGCTTCTCGTGCTAGCAAAAGGTCTAGAAATCGAGCTTCTCGATCTGGCAGCCGTACTTCTAGGCGATCTGGAAGCCAGACATCGCATGCAAGTAAAAGATCTGGAAGTCAGACTTCGAGGACAAGTAGGCGATCTAGTTCTGCCGGTTCTGCTAAATCGCATGGCAGTCCAAAGTCTAGAAGATCTGCGAGTCCAAAGGATAGAAGTGACAACGAGTCTGAGAAATCTTTGAAAATCGCAGGTAAAGTTTTTTTTTTTTTGTTTACTTTAACAGTAATTTCCTCCAAGAATTTCAACTTTTTACTGTTGGTCATTTACTTTTCAATAAAACCGATTTATTAGCAGGCGATGGCAAAGATAAAAAGTCTGAGGATGAAAGTGACGTCGAGGGTCCAAGTCGCAAACGTAAAGAAAGCGAAAAATCCGAAGCAGAGATGGACACGGTCCTCAAGAAGAAAAGGGCGCTGATTGATTCTGATTCAGAGCCTGAACCCGAGAAAGAAACAGGTCCAGAACCGACGGCTGATGCACTTTTTGGAGATGCGAGCGATATCAGTACTGATGATGAAAAAGATAAAACCGAAGAACCAATGGTGCAAGAAAGAAGAAGCAAAAGTCGAAGTCGCAGCAAAAGTCGCAGCAAAAGTAGGAGTAGGAGTAGGAGCAGAAGTAGAAGTCGCGGTCATTCTGATAGTGGGGGAGAAGGCCCTAGTACACAGAAACCATTAATCGAAGATGTAAGTTGCATTCTTTCAATTTAATTTTAATCTATTTTACTTTATCAAAATAATAATTTTGCCCACTTAAAGCTTGTGGGTAGATGAAAAAAAGTAGCAAAGAAAATGAGTGAGAAATTTTCGAATCATTAAAAAAAAAGTAGAGATTAGTTGATGGGTCCGCGGTCTAAACCTCTTAATTGACATTTCAGAAATTTTACACATCAGAATTTAACGTTATATGACAATTGAAAGCTATTCATTTGTTATCTACAAGGACTCTGGCGGTCTAAACCTGTTGTCTGCAATGTTCTACTGCTGGTTTTATATTGTTTTCCCGGGCTCGCATTTTGCTGCCTTTTCCAAACTGCTTACAAGTTTTATATGTCAAAATGTTTGGAATCGCAAGCCAATCATAGATGTGCTTAAAAATATATATAAAAAGCAAGAAAATGCAGCTGAACAGCGTGAAACGCGATACCGATTGATCATATACTTGTATACGTTCACATACCAATAAGTTCAGTCCGCGTTTTTGGCCGATAGGTATACCTGGGGTTACAAAATCGATAATTTTGATAACTTATTATAAAAAAATTAAAATGAATGTTGTATTTCTTTTAAGGCGAGGATTTTGTCAGAAAATTAAAAAATGTGAAAAAGTGCACTTTAAGAATCGTTAGGGTTACCCTGTTTTGGACAACAGCTATTCATGTTGTGTGTTTAAACTAAAACAATTTGCAAACCAAAAAAAGATTATTGAATACATTTTTTAGATGAACATTAACGGGAAACAAATTTCAAGTCCAAAAATTCCGAATTAAAAAAAAGTAAATCTGAAAATTCCAGGGATTACAGTATAAAAGAAGCTTAAAGTTTCAACAGTTAAAAATTCCATTTTTAATTTTGTTCAATTTCCACCACTTGAATATTCAATGTTGTTATATTTTAAGCAGTTGAATTTTCAAATCTTGACAACGAAAGAAAAGTGATGATTGAACTTTCAACAATTGAAAATTTTATTGTTGCAAAGACTTGCAAGATTTGAAAGACGGATAATTATTGGTAAATTAATAGTTATCGAATGGATTTTGAGGTCGATATAAAAAAGTCCGACAAAAAATACAATTTGTTAAATGAACCATTTTTATATGTTCAAAATCGTCCCATAATGAAGGATATTTTATCTTTAAAAAATACCATAATTAATAATTAAATTATGATACTTTTTCGTCTAAAAATGATTTTAGCTTTGAAGTTTTATTTTAATCCTACATAGTTTGATTTGAAATTGGTGATAGAAACCTTAAAATAAAATTACCGTATAATTCAAATATTGTATTTATAAATATAGTATATTTAGAAACAAAGAAGAAAGTCTGTCAGGAATAGGGAAAATTATTAAAAAGGGAGATTAACACTAACCTTCATTATTTTAATATTCTACGCCGTATTTAATTACAATTAATTACATTTCAGGATGAAGAGAAGGAAAAGGAAGATGAAGTAGAGCCTCCGCCTGAAACGAGAATTGACGTCGAAATTCCCAAAATCAGCACCGATCTCGGTAAGGAGATTCACTTTGTAAAACTGCCAAATTTCTTGTCGGTCGAAACAAGACCTTTCGACCATGAAACTTATGAAGATGAAATCGACGAGGAGGAAACTCTCGATGAAGAGGGTCGAGCTAGATTGAAACTAAAGGTCGAAAATACAATCCGCTGGAAGGACGTTTTCACAGAGAGTGGAAAAATGGTCAAGGAAAGCAATGCCAGATTTGTCCGGTGGTCAGATGGCAGTATGTCTCTTCATCTTGGATCCGAAATTTTCGACGTCTATAAGCAACCTCTGCAGGGCGATCATAATCATCTTTACATTCGACAGGGAACTGGTCTGCAAGGCCAGGCCGTTTTCAGAACCAAGTTGACTTTCAGGCCTCACTCGACCGAGTCCTTTACTCATAGGAAGATGACCATGTCTTTGGCTGATAGGTCTCAAAAGACTTCTGGAATCAAGGTCCTTTCCCACGTCGGCTCGAATCCGGACCAAAACAAACATGAGATGATCAAGGTAATTTATCAATATAATATTTTCTTGTAAGCCTTCAGTATAAATGCAATGTACCTTGAATTGAAATATATTATTTTTCAGAAAGAGGAAGAAAAACTGCGAATGGCGATGCGTGTTCAGGCCAAAAACACCAAGACACCGACTGGAAAAAGAAGTGCGGGTCGCGCGTCTGCTGGATACGCAGCAGATTCATATCACGATGAAGGTTCAGATGATGAAGGTGCCATTTCTCTCGCAGCGATTAAGAGTCAGTACAAGAAAGGTGGAGCGGCTAGTAATAAAAGTAAGTTTTCTCAGAAGGGGAAACAGTTGTGAAAATCCGCTGGACCGGTCGGCTATCCGAACTGGCAATCCGGTATAGTCTAAGTAATTGGGAGTGATTGAGTTAATCTAAGTAGTCGATCAACTTGTAATCTAGATTAATCACCTGTAGTTAATGGTAATCCAGTTCTAACTTTGACAATTCTAAGGAATTTTGGTAATTCAGATGATTAGCTTGAAACGCAGAGTACTACGGGTGATCCAACTAGTTTTTAACTATTTTGTTGAAAATTTGTTCTTTTTTTAAAATGAGTTTTATTTGTTGAAAATCATTTTTCTTAACTGAAACTCAACTATTAGATTTCACATTCATCTATTCTGTTAAAAATTCGTCTTTATTGGTAGAAAATTAATCTTATTTAAAATGTCAAGTACTTGGCTGAACTGCTTTATTGAAAATTCCTTTTTTCTTTGTAAATGAATCGTTTTATTTGAAAATTTATCTTTGGTTAAAAGTTCATTTTTTTAAATTGGAAATGTAACTATTCCAATTTTAACATTATACCTCTTTTAGTTAAAAATTAAACTATTTAGTTGAAAATTCGTCTTTTTTTGCTGAAATACCAAATATTATATTTTTCGTTGGCGATTCCTTTCTTTTGGTTAAAAATAATCTTCTTAGTAGAAAATTCAACGATTAAAAAAAAAGTCATTGTTTGGTTGTCATTTTCATGGAAAATTCATCTCTTTAGTTGAAAATTTAACAATTTCGTTTTAAAAATCCTTGTTTGTTGGTTGAAAGTTTATTTTTTAACTAAAAATTTAACTTTTCCGTTTTTAGTTGAAAATTAAACTGTTTGGGGAAAAATGTATCTATTTTAGTTGAAAGTTTAACTACTTTCTAGAAAATTGATGTATTTTGTTGAAAATTCGTATTTTTTCGGTAGAAAATTAATCTTCTTGTTTGAAAGTTGAACTATTTGGTTAAAAGTTCATCTGTGATGTTAAATATTCTATAATTTTGTTAGAAAGTAGTCCTTTCTGGTTGAAAGTTCGCGTGAGTCTAGTTTTGACGGAGTTATCTACCATAATTTTATTTAATCCAGGGTAATCCTAGGCAATCTGTCATAATCTTAGGTAATCCAGAGTAACTCTTTATATCGAGATAATCCGTTTAAATCGGAGTAATCCATTAGAGCCTGATCGCGATTTTTAGGAGTTGGTCCCCCTCCGTTTTATTTTCCCTCTTATCCATAAAACGTGTATTGCGGTTATTAATATGGACAAGTGTATTTAACCTCAAAATTATTCATTTCAGTAGCCTCGAATATATATTCCTCCGATGAAGACGGCTCAGATGTTGAGGCCGTGAGGCCAAAGAAGAACGTAAAAAGCAAGGCAATCCAGGATTCCGACGAGTCTAATTCTGGGTCTGAAAGTGGATCTGGAAGTGGAGGAGAAGCTGAAGAAGCTGCTGAAAATGATGCTAGTGATTAAAGAAAAATATCTTGAGTTACAGTTAATTATTCTTCATGTAAATAGGGGTATATTTTTCTCATTTAGTTGACAAGAATATAAAAAAGTGTTTGAAATTAGTTTTAAATTTGGACCTTTTGTATATTGATTTTGTTCTATATCGCAGTAATTTTTTTGGTGTGAATTAAAAAAAAATATATTTAGTTACTGGACAATAGTAAGATATTTTTATTTCAAATTGGTGTATTACATTTATGTCCTCTTAATTAGTTATGCATACTTGATAAAATCACAAAGAAAAAAATCAATATTTATCAGAATATGAATACTATTGCTAAAAATCTTGTTGCAGTCTGTACATTCATTCATTTCAACATTGTGAAA
Organism: Druon quercuslanigerum; assembly: GCA_010014905.2. NCBI lineage: Eukaryota > Metazoa > Arthropoda > Insecta > Hymenoptera > Cynipidae > Druon > Druon quercuslanigerum. Next base: position 10,635 of record JAAAKG020145406.1, on the reverse strand, counting down.
TCTTGACTCTTGAAATCATTGTCGATCAAACACTTGTACTTGCACATTCCAGATATTGCACTCAAAACATTTCCTCGGTGCAACTTAAAAGTTAATTTTGTGCTTTTTCAAATCAATTTCAGTTGTGCAAAACACTGCTTATCGAAAAGTACATACATTAATGGTACCATTTATCGATTAATTATGTACAAATGCGCAAGTGTCGCATCACTAACAAAGTCGTAAATAGCTTAGTCTTATTTTTATTACTCCTCGCTAAGAACGGAAAATACCCAGAATTAGTTTCCCTGCATTTCCTGTGCGATTACGTGGATATGGAAAAACAAGTGCACTCTTCTTTTTTCTCGGCAGTCTCTTGGCTGATATATTGGTATATACAAAAATCTTCACTCGGGAGCCTCGCAAACTTACGCTTAAACTAAACTCGAAACTATACAAGTGGCAGCTTAATAAATAATTCATTTCACAGGCAGCACACGACTATCTCGATCTGCGGCAGCACACCTGATAAATAAATAAATATACAACGAAAGATAACCGGTCGCAGTACCAGAAGAATTTATCCCATTGCTTCTTACATCAGTGTACAATCCGAATTTTGATTGTCCATCCATACTTTTTCGCTTAACAAATGTCGACACTATTTTCTTTCTCTCGCTAGGAATCTTAGCTTAATTTAGATTTTAGAATTTATTATGTAGTTTAGAATATGTATACATTTGTAAAATAAATTATTAAAGTTTATGTAAAAATCGGCAGTATTAAAACAGCATTTTCGTAGAAGAAAAATAGTTCAAAAGTTTAATATTGTAGTGAGTTATCGCATCTATAAAACTAAAGTAAGTCAAGAAAATAATAATTGATTTTCTAGTCTAGAGTGTGCATCAAAAATTCCTATAAATCCAGTCCTCGTAGTAAAATATAATTATCACGACTGAGCCTAGCGTTTTTCATTCAAGATTAGGATTAAGAAACTACAACCGCGAAAGCGAGAAACGCAGCTATCACAATATTGGGTAGAGGAAAGCAAGCGACGAGATTTTAATTAACCTGATTCGTTCGTTCAAAGGCAGGTTTATTTACGCGGAACGATTGGTAGGCACATTAAATGTAGAACCGATTAAAGTTGCGTTCGAATCAGAGACTAAAAGTACATAGTCGTGACACATTTGTTTACTTTATTCTTAATTTCGAGTGCATCTTTAGTTGGTTCGTATCAGTGGTCCCGTGTAAGAGGGATTTTGAGATCGAAAGGACAGTCTCGCTCTTGTAATTATTACTATCTCTCGATGAAAATCGAGAATGCAGCTGAATATTACTATAGGTGGAATGCTAAACAACAGCTGTTTACTACGTGACATTTCTCTGGGATCAAGAACCATTTTTTTCAAATCACAAGTTCCTTTCCTTAAAAGTTCAAAGACGCAATTGCTAAACATTTGCAAAACCTTCCTCCATTTTCAGAAAGCAATTCTGAAAGATTCTTGGCTTTTGAAAAGTTTGTCTCTTTGTTGAAGTGACACAAAGAGGAAATAATGCCCTGAATAAATAAATGGTTCAAGACGAAAGGCCTTGGATCTTCTCAGCAAGTACCACAGTTTTAATTGCAGAGCAAGGAGACGCATGAATAATTCATGCCTGCTTTTTTAACTCTTCTGTGCTCGTTTTTTTCTCTCTTTTTTTTAGTTGCGACTATTAGTCGCTGTTGTTGGTTGATGAGGTGTGTAAACCGTCGCGAGCCGATTTCTGTGTATTTACAACGAGGCTGCATAGGGACTTCCTTGTGCCAAGTTTCCGATAGAACTTCTGGATAAACATTGCTGATCCCATCATTTCCATCCGAGGTAATGGTCGTCCAGCGAAATTCGTCACAAGTCGGTCTCAAGCACCCTCGGAGCAATCGGTTCTCAGCAAGCCTGAAATATAAATTTTGCTTTAGTTTTTCTGGCAAACTTGTATTGAATTGACAATATATTCAACATTTCAAACAATTTTTGGATCGGCCTTTAATTTTATTAAAGCCTTGCAATTTGGTAACACTAGTTGGAAGAATAAAAATTGGAATTAATATCCAATTTTTAAACCTTTTAATTAAAAAAGATGAAAAAAACCAACTGCTTATCAAACTCTAAGTAACAAGAAACTTAACAAAAAATAAAGTAATCATAAAAAATGAATTCAAAAATTCAAATTTTAAATATCTCAATTATCAGTCCAGAAAGCAAACTCACAAAATGTTTTAAAAAAACGTTAAATGAATATCCAGAGTGTCCAAGAAACTTAATTTACGAAATTCTCTATAATTTTTACTAATTTTTCATTTTCCCTGACCTGGCATAATTTACTTGAAAAAAATCTGCCCGATTTACGGGCACATTCTCATCGCACGCGGCTCTTAAGTTTAAGCGCGCCTAGGGCGCGCGTCTGTTGAATCTCGCGCTTCGCCCTCGATAAATGGTTGCCTCGCGCTTCGCTCTCAGATACTTATGGCAGTATTTATATACGTCTTCATATTCTGAATTGTCTACACATTCTCATCGTGACACTCGCCAACTTAAAAGAAATAAAAAAAACTAAAATCCTTTTTTCAGACATTTTTCTCTATCTCGCGTTGTTATGCTAAGAATAGGATTTTTGTTTTGATATAATTTATTTATGGATATAGAAAAATATCCTACAAGTCTTCTTTTAGATTTTTTACGTATCTCGTGTCTTTTGGCGTAATATTGCAATTTTCATTGGTTAAAAGACATTTTGTAGGATTTTTCAAAAGCTTTTCTCTTTGAGACTTTTTTTAGTAGTTTGCGTCGTTTGGACATTCTAATACTTTCTCAATCATAAATTATGAGAATGTGATCAACGATTACAAATTTGTATCTCTTTTTTTGAGTGAATAACTTTTTCGATCAATTTTTTTCGTACCTTTTGTTCTTTTTCCACAAATTTTTCATTTTTATTTTAAATGCAATTTTTTTGATTAAAACCGAAACTACGTCTACTATCAAAAGTGATTCATAACAAATTTGTAGCTCTTTTTCGTGCAAACAATTTTTGTTAAATCATTTTTTTCATAACTTCTGTCATTTTTCCACAAATTTTTATTTTTTTTATTTTCAATTTTATTTTTCACGAATAAAACAAAAAGTACGCGTCCTATCAAGAAGTAATCAATAACGAATTTGTAGATCTTTTTCGGTATCACAATTTTTTTAATTCATCTTTTTTCGTATCCTATATAGTTTTACCAAAAAATTGAATTTTTCATTTTTAATTATTTTTTGTGAAATCAAAATTTGAATGTTCGATTTTTCAAGAAAATCCAAAAAGTTATTATGATAATCTTGAAAAGCTATCAAAAAGCAATGTTTTTCTTTTCTTGACTTTTTCTCATATCGTGCTTTGTTTGGCTTAAAATTTTGATTTTCGATTGATTAACAAAATTTTGAAAATGCTATAACTCTGAAAATACTATTTTTATCGAAAAAAGTCATTCTGATAAATTGTCTTTTCTAATACTATAAATATCTGAAAAATAAAATTATAGAATTCAGAAAAAAGTCCTAAAAAAAAAAGACCTAAAAAAAGTGTGCCAAAGATCCATTTGATCCTTTTATTCTTTCGAGAGTTATCGTGTTTGCAGACGGACAGACGGATGGCCGGACAGACAGACGCCATCATAAATACTTGATTTCGGATTCAGGGGGTCACGAAACGTGGAGCTTCGTTGAAAAACTGTGGTTTCAAAGTTCCGAAATGATGAGAATGTAAAAATTAATAAAATTTGAAACAATCAAAGAGAAGTTAAAAGTATTCAGGATAAATTATTGAGAATTGAGGGTGAATTCCAAATGAATTTAAATCACTTGCAACTTTCTAAGACTTGAAAATTCGTAGGATTTAAAATACCCTAAAATCTGTAAAATCCTTTAGAATACCTTAAAATTATTCAAATATCTTATTTAATATTTAAATTTATTTAAAATATTTAAAATTTCTCAACAACTTTTAAAACATCGTAAATATCTCTAATTTTGTTTATACCTTTCGAAATCCCTTAAAACTATTGGAATCTCTTGAACGTTTCTTTGGAATCGCTTACAATGCGATACAATATTTTAAAATAATTCGAGCGAATTCAGAATTAGTTATGGACCTGAATTCAATATTGATTAACCCATGGGTTAATTTATTGAGAGAAAAGTGACTGACGTGATCTTTGAGTCGTATAAACATTACGTTCAAACGTAATTTGATTTTTAAAAAGTTACCTAAAGTGACTGTGTAGCAGCCCTAACTTAATCCCTACCTTTTCCAAGAATTCCAGGGCTTCCATGACCTGCGGCCACCTTGCAAATGGCACTCGGCCAAGCATTCCCGTATTTTTGTGTCTAAAATTTTAAACTAAATGAAAGATCGCGCTGAAATTTTACAAAATAAAAAAAGCCGTTTCTAAAAAAAAAAAACCGTTGAAACAACTTTTTCTTTAAAAAAATTGCATAGACCAGCCAGCTGCGGGTTGATATATTTTCTTTCGTTCAAAAATGCAACGTGATATCTTATTTATAAAATAAAAAGGCGGATAAAACAATGGGTCAATGACCGTTAATTCGTAATCTCATTTGCTCATGGAGCTTCCCTAAAATGAAAAAAATAAGGCGGAAATATATTTCACGCAGCGAGCAGATCATTAGTCGAGCATTAGAGGACAAATCAGTTTGGGGCTTTTTTCTTTTTTAAGGGCGAGGACTATTCTCTCAAGAACTTATGCTTGCAGAGTGCTTTAAGCAACGAGGATTGAAATAGGCTTGTGGAATATATGCCTACATATGTCAAGACGATTAGTACACGGCTCTGTTATTATGTTTCTGAAGCTCAAAAACGTTCTATGAAACCCCTCGTGCTAAGAACACGTGTCTGCATCGTACGCTCAACACGTGCACCAGAGTGGCACGCCAATTTTCATTTTCAATCGCATACACCCCCGTTGTGCAGACCAGTGTTTCTATTCTATGGGTACCACCATCAGCTTTATTCGGCTCCTGTCGCTTTGTCAACTCGTTTTGTTCTGCACAGCCGCCGATTAAATTGGAATAATTGAGATCCACTTCCACGAATTATCAACCTCATTTTATTGATTAACACTCTGAGACAGCAGAAGGAAATAAAATTCAGATTTTCTTTAGTATTGAGAACTCAGATAAAATATTTTTCTATCGCCTGATTGATTTAAAACAAAACTTTACATATCAATAAATCAGGGTAACCGATTTAATTGAGGAAAAAAATTCCCGGTCATTTCCCGATAGGCAAAAACTGTTCACAGCTATTGAAATAATCAAAACTGAAGTGGAAATTAAAGCACTCAAAATGGAAATATTTAATTTTAAACTATTATAATTGAAGCTTACCAAATGCTGTATTCAAACCCTCAATAATTTACACGTATGGAACCTAAGCTTCTTATCACTTTTTGTGTGAAATTTTTTTGATTAAATGCCGTTAACTCCCAAATTTTCCATTCTAAAATTGTATAAATTAAATAGTTTTAAGGTTTCTGGTTGAAGAAAATGAATCGACGCCACACTTTTCAATGCTCTAAATTGAAGGAACAATCAGTAAATTTGTAAGTGTTCAAAATTATATTACTTTAGCCATTTTAAGTTCAAAACAATAGAAATTTAACGATTGCATTTTTTATATTAGAAGTTCAAACATTATATTCTATTGTTTAAAGCCTCCATTTTGCGGAACTGAAAAATCCCGAAAAATAACATTTCCGACATTATAAAATATCTGAACCATTAAAAAATGCATTTAATAATAAATTAATTATAAAATAACAAATAATATCAAATAATGCTATATTATTTTATTATTTAACAATTTCTTAATTATTTGGTATCGGAGATTTGATCTTTAGTGAATTTCCCTGTAGTCAACAAATGAAGTGTCGGATATTTTCTAAAGTCCGGAGCTATATTTGAGGAATTTTCTAATTCGGTATATCATAAACAAACAAGGACTCCGCCTTTTGGTGATGAAAGGAGCCGCTGGGCCGAAACAGACAGCTTGAGGGCCGCAATCTCAGCGCGTTAGTTGCATCTGGTTGCATCATGCGTCTAAATCCAACAGAAATTATTTACGCGGTCATGCAAGCCATTTTCGAAACCGTTCTCATATCAGGAGTTGAAGGTATTATATTATTATATTTCGAATATTTTCTTTTTCGTAAATTTTATTTTTTGGCATTTTCAGCCGTCCTTGAGAATTCATCGCCTTTAATAAAAATTTTATCTTTTGTACTTAAAAATGCAACAGTGTTGTTTGAAACTTAATCTGTTTTGGTTGACGATTCAACTGTTTCATTTAAATTTGAACTACATAATTAAAAATTAATTTTTCTGGTTGAACATTCATCATTTTAGTTGAAAATTGATCTCTTTGATTTGGTTAAAAATTGAACTATTTAGTCGAAAGCTGAAATACTTTGTTAAAAAATCATTATTTTGGATTTCAAGTTTTTCGTTTAAAAATTCTCCTTTTTAGTTGAAGGTTTATGGGTTTGGCTGGAAATTCGTCTCTTTGGGTCCAATGAAATTGTTTTATACTTAAAATAAAAAAATGTCTACTTGAAATATGAACTTTCGTTGAAAATTCGTTGTTTCTTTTTTTAGTTAATAATTAAGTTTTTGCAACTGAAAATGTAACTATTCCATTTCTGATTGGAAATTGATATTTCTTAGTTGAAAATTAAACGATGTGACTGGGAATTAATGTCTTTTACTGAAAATGTAAGTATTCCATTTTCGGCGGAAAATTATCTTTTTTAATTGAAAATTTAACTGTTTTGTTGAAAATTCATGGATTGCGTTAAAAATTCATATATTCTGTTAAAAAATCATATAGTTGGTTGGAAAATCCTCTTTATTGGTATAATTCAAGTACTTGCTTTAATATTGCATATATAGAGAACCAACTTCTAAAACACATTATTGTTTAATTCATAATACGAGAACTACAGTTTAATTTTTTAAATTATTAATTAATTTATATTTACATTTAACCAACTCAAAACGTTTTTCATCATAAAATTTCCATTTCAAATGCTTTTAGTTTTTAACTGTTAAAAGTCTCCTTCTCAGATAAGAAATGAACTTAAAAAACATAGAAATCAATTTTCTTCTTCTAACAATTTGTCAAATTACCAGTCAACAAATAAATTCACTGTCATTTTCACGGTCAGCGACCACCCCGTAATTATTTGAAATTCGAATCGTAAGAAAATCTAGAACTAGTTTAATAGTCTGCGATTCAAAAAAGTATATGCAACAAATTAGATGAACCTTATCATAATTATCAAGCTTAGGCTAAAGTTTTATAATAAATATATATGGTATGTATTTCCTCCCGTAACCAGGGTTAATGAGCTTCTCTCAATAAAAACCAGTTTTATCCGACAACGTAAAAGAAAAAAGGACTATGAAACGCATTTCTTTTTTAATTAATCTTTTACACCGCTAAGACACTGTATTTTTATTTTCTAATTCGTGTGATCATTAAAAAGCTAGTGGAGACATGAAAAGCATTTGTTATATTTTCGGATACAAACGATTTTCTAATTTTAAATCATCAATGTCGAAACTTGAAGCCATTTAACTTTGAAGAAATAAAAATTTGAAAGCATGTTCTACACATTTTCAATTACTTCTAGTCAAGTTTATGCTTTCAATTCTCAATAAACTAGTAAAAATCTGGAGTGGCCAAGATTAATTTTACAAATTTAAATTTTGCGGTAGAAAATTTTCAATCGATTGCAGCCTGCTGCGACCGATATAAGCAGTCGTTCCGAAATTGAATCAGATCAGATCCTAAAATTAGAAAATCAGAACTGTGGCTTTCGGTTCGCATACTTTTGCGTTGATCCGAATCGTCCTGAACTGAAAAGCCCGGTTCCTGAAGGTTGGCAAATAGCTAATGGAAAGAACAAAAAATAGAGAAAAAGAAGCTCGTCTCATAAAGATGCCATAAGCTACTTACTCATCGTGATGTATTCTATACACGCGCCTTTGCCTATTTACATTCCATATTAATATGCTAGACAGCAAAGTCTATAAGTGCAATTTATACCAATCTGATTATTTCGACAAAGATCGGTCATTGACTCACTTGTTACAAATCTGTTATGATTGCCACAGTCGATAAAAAGAACCAGTTTTCTTACGAGCAAATCTCTTGAGATTCTCATCACATATTTCATTTAATACAAGTCTTCATTCAGTTATTCTCTTCTCTAATCAATCAATCAATCGCAATTTATTTTTTTTTATTCCATCGCTGGTAGGTTTAAAAACAATTAATATTTCTCCATTTCTTATACTGCATTATGCTGTTTTAATTTACTTAAAATTCGATTACGCAGAAACCAAAATTCTTTTACATTTTCAATATTCTTAGTAAACTTTTGAATTCGTTTGTAAAAATTAGAAAGTAACACACTTCTAGAAATATTTCCAGCCTCGACTGCATCGAATGATTTATTCGAAACAAATGAGATTCTGTGCTATGAAAAATCGAATTGATGATTCGTCTGGCCTAAATCTATGAACCTGAAATACATCAATCGATCACCAGGCGAACAAATATAGAATATGTACAAAAATAATCAGAGTTAAGGTTGATTATGGAATTCAACAAAAAGGACATTAAATCCACCATAGAATTAATTTTGCTATGAAAGAATTTTAATAAAAATATTTCCGTTTGCCATCTGGCATTGGAAAAGTCGTATTTTTGTACCACTTTTTGCTCGATACTTGATGCTTGCACTTGCATTGAACTCTCTGACCATATCGAATGAAAAGATACTTTTTATTCGCATACGCTGCCAACTAATCTGACTTTAAAGTGGCTGAATACCAATGCAAAGATTTGCATACCATAATTTTTATTTTCGAGTCAAACGATAAGATATTTTTCAATCAATTAAAAGGAAGAAGGATAATTTCCTTTAGAAAGAAAGAGTTCTTTAAATTGATTCAGAATATTATCTTCAATTTTTTATGTGACTTGATGGAAATTGACTAAAATTTGATTTTTGACCATTTCTGAACATTCACAGGGATCACAGTGGTTCTACAATTCAATTGCAGGGAAAATAGGGGAATTTTCCTTAAAAAATTGGGGATTGTTTTAAATGCCAGTGTAATGAACAAAAATCAATGAATGTAATACTTTTATAAGAGATTACAAATTGTATCAAACTATTATTATTTTTGTTATATCACGCACTTTTGACATTGAAATATAAAATAATTATTGATTAATACAACATTTTTGTATTTCATAGTATTTCCTTGTATTTCATATCTAATACAATAGATAATACAAGCAATTAAAATATTTTTTTTAATTTATGAAATTATATCTTAAGTTTAAAATTAATATATAATATTTTTGTATGGAACAAACTGTTGCAAATAATCTTCTTTGAAATTTGATAATTCTTCTTTAAAATAACCGATTTCCAATGAAAAACGTTAAAATACCCTTAAGTTATTAAAAAATTGTAAATTTGGTTTGAAAACTATATCGATATTTTCGGTGCAATGAACTCGATTAACCTATGACTGTACACCAATTTTGTATCTTCTTTTAATTCTAATGATTTTGACTAAAAATACCGCTTTCAGATGTAAAACGCTAATATAACCTACAATTGTTATCTTGTTATTGTTGTGTCTAGTTTAAAATGTTTGAAATATAATTTTTGTTTAAATATAAATAGCAATTTCCAATCAAATAAATAACATAATCAAAAATTATTCAAAGATTCTAAACAATGTAAAGCAAACAACGTAACCCAAACTTATGACGAACCTAAAAAATATAATCAGAAATCATAGTTGCTTGCAAATTTGACTACTTTCAAGTGAAACACACAACATAACCTAAAGTTGTTGAAAAATGGTAAATATTCTTTGAAATCTAATATTTATTATTAAAAATACCAATAACTCCTGACGAAAAACACCAACATAGCATCACATAAAATAATAGAAAATTGTTCAGATTTACAAAAATTCATAAAAATCTAGTGTTTTTTTTCTTCAAAAATATCCATTTTCAGTAAAAAAAAATACGCTAACAAACCCGATAACTTAAATTATTGAAAAAATTTAATTTTTGAACTCTAATAATTTTTATGAGAAGTACCCGTTTCCAATGTAAAACTGAAATACATAACCATTTTAAACATAACCTGTAATTATTTTAATTAAAAACGCTAATTTACTAGTGAAAAAAACAACCTGAAAATTTCATAAAGTTTAAGTCTTCTTTGAAACTTTGCATTTTTTGTCATATATTTTACTACTTTTCTCTACAAATTAGTATGAAAAAAAAATCATTTTCATATTAAGGGCATGCGACACGGCGAAATAACTGTATTACCGACTCACTTTTTCAGTTCATTGAATTTTTTTTCGAACCTGAGAACTTTTTTTCTAAATAAAAGATCGAGCTGAAACTTTGTGAAATGCATTAGAGTACAATAAAGTACGTTAAAGTACTTCATTTGAGGAGAAAATTCACTAAAAATTATTTCCGCTTTGGCTTATCTTTTTTCCGAACCTCGAA